>VZTO01007266.1:134540-215038 GCA_013400615.1 Syrrhaptes paradoxus
GTGGAGCTCTCGGAGGGGGTGCAGAGGAGGGCCACTAAGATGATCAGAGGGCTGGAGCACCTCTCCTATGAGGAAAGGTTGAGGGAACTGGGCTTGTTTAGCTTGGAGAAGAGAAGGCTCCGGGGAGACCTCATTGCGGCCTTCCAGGAGCCTATAAACAGGAGGGGGAGCGACTATTTACAGGCGTTGATAGTGACAGGATGAGGGGGAACGGTTTTAAACTAAGAGAGGGGAGTTTTAGGTCAAATATTAGGTGGAAATTTTTCCCTGTGCGGGTGGTGAGGCAGTGTCCCAGGTTGCCCAGAGAAGCTGTGGATGCCCCATCCCTGGAGGGGTTCAAGGCCAGGCTGGATGAGGCCCTGGGCAGGCTGCTCTAGTGGTTGGCAACCCTGCCCACAGCAGGGGGTTGAAACTGGATGATCTTTAAGGTCCTTTTCAACCCAGGCTGTTCTATGCTTCCATGATAAGAGACAGCAAGGGAAAACTAATGCTAGGTGCCCAAAAAGTGGTGGGAAGTAACCACCACTTGGTGTGGAGGAAAGGAGAAAGCGTGTATCCATTGTAGTTGGAAAACTCTTTGATAGTACATGAAACTAGAGCTACAATCTGTCAAATATTTTGGCAAAGGAAAAAAAAAAACAAACCATCAAACCTACCCTAAAAAGGAAAAGGGAGGGAGGCAAAAGGAAAGCATGAAACTATGAAGTACTACGTGAGCTACACCTAGCACAGCAAAGTAGATAACCAATTCAGACCAATTAAAAACCATGTCCAAACAAATCTCCTAACTTATACTACCAACAGCTATTTACAAAACTAATTCATCCATCAAAGTCTTTCTCCACCACCTGTTTGGAGGAGTCATTAATTAATTTTTGAATAATGTGGCATTCTTACTCTGAATTTCTTTCTGTGATACAGCAACAACAGCCCAGAAATAAAACAACTACTTCTGGCATACCACCTTTCACATGTTTTTTTTTTTAAGGTACCTACAAATTCTCAATCAAAAACGTGATCTAATGAAGAAGTGAGCAGCACTGGCTTGATACCACAACGGGTAATACTAAAAGGAGACATCATAACATCAACAAGAATTTAAAGGCACTATTTTTGCTGCTGCATTTGACGAAAATGCCATTACACCCTGCTGTGAACTTAGTAATATGATAGTTGTGCTATTAACGTTTGCCAAATTATCCACTTCTACCTTTTCATGACAATAACAGCAGTATTTTTGTCTCAAAATACAGACAGTTCTTTTCCAGTCTAACGCCTCATTGAGGAGTTGCAACCATTGCACCATTTTATTTACTTGTATAACAAGGGTTTGCATTACGGTAGGCATAAAAATTTAACTAGAAGCAGAGAACATTCCATTTTGCATTTCCTAATACTGTGAAATACAGTTGATCCATTTTTAAAATATTCAATTGTATTACTGTATTGAGCCTGTATTGGGATTTATGGCAGCAAATGTAGTGGAACGATTCACAGCATTCTTAAAATAATCAGGTTGAACAAAGTAACAACAAGCTACCCAAAATTTCAATTTCATACATTTAGAACTTAGGTTAAGTCACATTTCTGAAGTTTAAAAACCAAAACCAAACCAAACCAACAAACCGGAAAAACAACCTGTCCTCCCAACAAGTACTGTCTCAGAGAGCAGAAGCAGTGAAGCTCGATCTTCTCCAAACACATACCCTCACAGCTAACAGCCATGGGAATTACTGCTCTCTAACACAAATTTAGCTCATGCTCTCCCTTTCTCATGCTGGGAGCCATTAATCAAAGCAGCAATTTTTTTTCATGGAACTTCTGGAAAATAAAGACTATCCTTTAGACTACAAAACTTGTCACAATTCTGTCTCAAAGTTGTCAAAGGAATAAAAACCAGGAAGGAGGGAGGGAAATAGAAATAATGACAGACCTGTGCAGGAGGGACAACTTGATACTCCACATTTTCTTGGGAAAACAGGAAAAAAAACCACAAACCACACCAAACAAAAAAAACAAAACCCAAAACCTATGGGCGTTGAGAAAATCTTGTTAACCAGAAGTACTACTACCTTCTTACAGATCTTTGTCTTTCAGATGGTAGGCAAGTTACCACACACATTAGGAAAAAAAAAAAAATGCCCATGGAATATAACCCTTAGGGAGCATAAGACCTAGCCTCTCTTACCTTTAGAGACTTTCTTAATTCAGGAAGAAAACCCCAGCTCTGTGAGCACCTCCCATGCTATCCAACAAACGCTAACACCCACCCCCGCCCTGCCCTGGAGCTCTATGGCCTGGCAGTCAAATGGGGCAGCTCATCTTCACAGCTACACAGGTTTTCCCATATTCTTACTGAACGACGCTAAAGTTCAAGTCAATATGAAACCTGTGTGGTACTCCAGAATGATAACATCCCTGTACTTTTCATCCTAGACACCAGAGGATTAAGAAAAGCAGTACTGGGAGATGAGTTTTAGCAGAGTTTAATGCTTCCAGAAAGCAACCAGCACACACATATCCAACTACAGTAATTTGTGCTGCAGACACTTATTTAACTTTTTTTTGTTAAAAGAAAAAAAAAGCCACCCCTCATTTACAGTATTCTTGACCTTAAGTCCTTTTTCCCCCATACAAGGACTATTTTGTTTCATTTTAAGTAATCACTAAAGCATCTGTTTACAGCATTGTTGCTATTAATAAAACATAACTTGATAAACACTGAATCATACTTTTTCACATGCTGTAGCTCTTTTTTCCCCATACTTATTTCAAGAAAACTTAAAAATAAATATTTTGTCGTCTTCATTAAGGAAAAGGCTAAACAACTTTTTTTTTTTTAAACCATCTAACCAGCATTAACTCCACACTACCATCAAACATAACAGAAAAAGCAGTAATTTTAAATCTCATTTTTTACCTCCTTTCAAAGCTTAGAAAGGGGCAAAACACTGCAATCAAGTTTTACTTCTAAAGCACTTTATCTGATTAAGCTACCTTCTTTCTGACTTTACAGGTTGGATAACTAAGCAAAATAGGTGTCCTAAACTTCTGTTGTTGCTTTGTTTCTTTTCTTTTGTTTAAAGTTTGGTATAACTTTTTTTTTAAATGAGTTAATCACACTTCCACTTCTGTATCGATAAGTGTACCGTCTCAGCTATCAAACAAAAACCACTCCTTTTTTGATGGCTCACTGATGCAAGCTTTGAAACACAGCTTAATGACAAACAGATCGAGGGGGGTTGTATTTGAGAGCTGAAACATTCTGGTCCTATAAACCTCTTCTGCCACAAAAATAAATTTCTACTTCCACATAGTCCACCAGCAGATAAAATTCTATTTAAAAAACAAACAAACAACCCTGAAAAGGTTAATTTGTGGTTTATGTCATGCTTCAAATCAGGGTTTCACTAATTAACAGACAATTAATGCAGACTACAACACAACAGTAATGCTAACAAAGTCCAGTGGGGAAGCTTCTAGAGCAGCAAGTGTAAATGAAATCAAGCTAGAAACAATTTAAAAATGAATCGGAGCTCTCTAGTTTTCAGAAGTGACTGTTTAAAATTAAGCTCAGCTTTACATACAAGTCAGTAGACGCAATTCACATTACTTGGCACTGTTTGCAGAGAGCATGAGGTTGGAATGAATTAATCAGGATATTAAATCCTATTGTTAGTCTAAAATAGGCCTTTTAAATGTGCCATTCTGATAAACCAGGGCGCAGAATGAAAATATTTTCAAGGCATTTATTGTTAATTGTTAAAAAGGACAGAAAAAACAACATAATATTAATGGCATGTACCTTAATCATAAACGTATGCGCTTCAGGACTGTGACAGAGAATGCCTGCTCTTAAAATACAAATACAGAAAGGGGACAGGTGACGGAATTCCTTTGCTGTAAGACTGTAACGGCATTAGATGTGCTGTGAACCTCAGCCTGCTGTCAGGCCCCTGTGACCTAAACCCACAGAAGCATGTTAACGCTATTAAACAAGCAGATTCCAATTGGACTGGTATTTTGCTAGTTTGATACAAGGATAAGTGAGGGGGAAGTGGTCTGGCTTAGTCATCTTTAGTTCAACTGCCTCTGACTGTTGCAAGTATCTATCAGATATGAATAGACCTGTATTTCAAAAAACACTCGGCTTCACTCAGTCCATAGGCTGGCACCCCTAAGAAGCTGCCGGTAAATAATATCTGCTTGAAAGAAGGAAGAGGGCAGCCATGGAGGGTCCCTCCCTGTTCCTGCACACCCCGCTGGAGCTACACCGTGTGCCCCTGAAGCACAACTCCCCGCCAGGCACCACGCGGCACTTCTCAGCTGGTAGCTTCAAAGCTCAGGGCAGAGATCTCAAACTGCTCAAAAACATGACTTCATAGAAAATCCTCAAAGATGCAGGAAAACCCAGCCCTGGCAGCACCCATTTCTATTGTTTTCAGCTTGTTTAGTTAACCATTCTTTCCCTTTCCCAGCTACATCACTATAGTGAGAGGTTATTCACCATTTCCTGAAAGACACCTTTCTCCTCTCCAGGCTGCAGATGTCCTCTTCTGTACATCCCAGCTGTCTCTCCCCAACCCGTCTGATCTTCTCCAGCACCTTCAGGGAAGAGGATTAAGCACTCACTCACATACTCTTGTGCACATCTCCTTCCACCATTGTTCGCTTCTTAATGAACACAGGGTGTACACTGGACTAACTGGAAATAACAACACGTGGGAGCGGTGCGGCTAAGGATGGCAAAGCCATACGAAGGGAAAAAGTAGTCAACTTATCCAAAGAAAAACAAAAGAAAGAAGTGTAAAGAAGAACCAAAAGCAGTGACAAGGACCACAAGGAGCATCAAGTAAACATAAAGGTGAAAAGCAATAGAAAATTTAACTAACAAAACCAGTCAAGAACTAAAGAGAAGAGAGAGCCTAGGAAGAACAAATAACAAGTATGTGTAAAGGCAGTAGAGGCAAATCAGGAGCTACTACAGAAGCTGAATATTGGATTTATTTCCAGAGTTGTGTTCTTCTTACTCTGTAACCAAGGGGTAAAAACAACCTTCTAAACAAATTAGTGTGGATCTTCTGGCAGGACTAACAGAAAAAAAAATAGCAGCTGAAATACAAGGATGCAACACAAACTGTCCAACTCACTCTACACCTAACCTGCGCTGTTACTCATATCTGAGCCCAAACCCCTCCAAATTCTCCCCCAGGCTTGGCGAGATCCCAGTGGACAATCAGGCTTCGAGCCTGGTCTGCCTGTGATGGAAGCTGCCCACGTGTAGCAAGGGCAGACCCCAGCTCCTCTCCCATCTTTTCTCCCTGCCCTGCAGCACAAACAAGCTGTCCCACAGCAGACATGACTGACTGCAAAGGAATGCCTGAGCTTCCCAGGGCAATCACATGCTGCCAAGTGCAGAAACAACCAAGACACTAACCGGCTTTGCTGTGGGAATGCTCCCACCCAAACCAATCCCAGCACACCACAGCATGGCAGCTATGCAGTGAAGGCATCCCTGAGGGTCATCCGTGGGATTTCCTTGATCAGGTAAACACAGAGAGCAAAGAAAACCCGAACCTAACTGGAAGACACATGTCCTGCTCCTGGCCAAGCAACTAATATAAATTATGCCTCCTCCAGATGAGTGAAGGTAGGGATGTCACCTAACAGTCACACTCCTTCAACCAGTGGAGGCAAGAACTGGGTCCACTACAAGCCGGGTAATAATTCAGACTATTGCTGTCAGAATGACTGATCCTTCCCTGCCTGTCACAGCACCACAGGAAAAAGCATGCCCTGGGCCAGGTAACCAGTGCCATCAGGTTGCTGACAGCGGGTGGTATGTTTGCCCCAGTCTGTAATTCAGAATTCTTTTCATAAAACAAATTGCCTTCCACCCTATACCAACTCAAAAAAGCTTCAGAAATGTATGCAACTATTGCTAAGCATACAGCGTGTATGTTACTAGCTCCAAATACACACATCTATTTAAGGATTGCACTTGGAATTAGCATACAACTTCACCTCTGTTTGGAAGACTCAGAATATGAGTGTCACACAGGTGAAGACTGGGGGCTTTTTACAATTCATTTTATGTAATTTCAAAACCAAGATATTAAATCTAGTGTGGCAGTTCACAAACTTCAGAAAAAAGCCCTGCAGGTGCTAAAACTCACACATGCCTTTCTCTCCATTAAACATACAATACTTCTTTATTCCTGGTATTTCTCCAATGTATCGTTCAACCAGAACAATATCTGTAAGCACTAAAACAGCAGAGTTCAGCAAGTGAAACACAAAAGGAAATAATGATTAACATACAATTATCACTCATATAAAAATTTCAGAGAGTGAAATTAAAGAGTACAAACACTCCAGAACATTTTTGACATATCCGCTGTACTCTCTCCTCTCTCACAACAAAAGCACTTGAAATTCCCTATTAAGGCACTATTCTTTTTTTTTTCCGTAAGATTCAATAGCTTCACCCTACTTATTTTGAGATCACATGATGTTATTGTCTTTTCTGAAAAAGTGACTAAACATTAAATCTGCTGTGAACTCAAAATGCTGGCTTCAGTTTGACAGCTGAGAGGACAATTCTTAAATCGACTACAGGAAGAGTTCCCCTGACCCTCTGTCCTCACCTTCTGTGAAGAAATGCATTTGATTAGGATCAAGGATGCTGCTCAAAACCTCAGGAGATTCTGGATAGAAACTTTTAAGGAAAAGAACTTTTGAAACAGATTAAACAGGCTGTACTCTGAGGAAGGGCAATGCTGAAGGGTGGATTGTCAGACCCAGCTGCAGCAGTGCAAGTAACCTGCCCAACGTTCAGGGGTGTGCAGGCTGAACAGAACAAATTCAGCCTTAGAGTGAAATGCTGAGCTGAACCTATCACTGTATGCAAAAGCAAGCTTTTGCTCTCAGCTCTACTCCTTTGCCATCTATTAGTACTCCTCCTATGGACAACAAAATTGCCCTGGTTTGAACAAGGTACTCGTTACACTTACCAGGCAGGAGCATTCTCTAACAGAGCTAAGCCCAGCTGAGACTAACCACTGTGAGTACGACAGAAAAACAGGGATGCTGTAAGATGGTCAGTCATTGAAGGCATGGAAAAGTGCACATGCAGGTCTGAAAGAAAAGCCATGTTTTCTGTGCACATCACAGACTCACTTAACAGTGAGAAATCAGTTTTTCTACTAAAATTCTCAATCTGTTCCCCCCTCCCCCCCCATTGCTTGTTTTCTTCTTATAGAATCACAGAATGGTTTGGGTTGGAAAGGACCTTAAAGATCATCAAGTTCCAACCCCCCTGCCATGGGCAGGGACACCTCCCACTAGCCCAGGTTGCTCAAAGCCTCATCCAGCCTGGCCTTGAACACCTCCAGGGATGGGGCATCCACAGCTTCCCTGGGCAACCTGGACCACTGCCTCACCACCCGCACAGGGAAAAATTTCTTCCTAATGTCTAGTCTAAATCTGCCCTCTTTCAGCTTATACCCGTTACCCCTTGTCCTCTCACTACACTTCCTGACAGAGAGTCCCTCCCCATTACTTCCAAAATGAAGTCATACCAATGACAGTCATAACAAGGATAGTCAGTCCTAACAGTTTTCTAAGCCAAATCAATGAAATAACCACATTGAGAAAAATAATTACAAACCCCACCTAAAATCCTGGATTGCCTGACACACTTGATAGGCACTGCATAAGCAAAAGCATTTGAACAGGCACAGCGAAAAGGGCACCAGAAACCAACTGATGGCAATGGAAACCTCTTTCCCAGCAGATATTTATGTTGAGCCACACAATTACAGATGTTTTACAAAAGCAATTAAAATCTGCCATTGCACAAGTAGTTTCTCCATAACTACTGTACACTCATCATTGTAATTTAAAGAAAAACAGGAGAGTCTACAAAGCTCAACTCCCAGAACTGAGACTGGCACAGGTACTGGTGTTACAGTTTTGAACTCATTCCTTAAGCACACCACGCTCTTCCTAAGAGCTCAGAAATGGGCAACCAGAAACACAACCCAGGGCTCTTACTCAAGCCTTGAGCTGAATGACAACCCCTTCATTTAAAAGCTCTAAGGTGGGATACCTTCCAGTCAGGTCCTTCCTAAGTCAATAGTTGTTCTCAAAAAAATGCTGCTGGCTTCGGTAATGGTACTCTTTCCACACATAAAGCCATTTTCTTAGACAGCAACAAAAAGTTAGAATTATTTTTGTTTAACAGGAATAGCTCCAAAATTTCCTATCCAGGGACACAAGGAAGGGGCAGGGGGTGCCATTTATCCCATTGCGCTGTTAACCTCAGCGATTAATACCTACACATGGGTGACGCAGACTCTTTTAACCACAGTCATTTCACCCAGTTCCTGACAAGCTGTAGTTCTGCGTATCACCTATTGAAAAGCCGATTTCCATCCCCCTACCTTTTTCAGTCTGTCAAATACAGAGAGTGTATTTGTATGTGAGGGGGTGTGAGAAACAGCCCTGCAAACACCCAGGTGAGAGGAGGAGGAGGAGGAAGGTGAGGAGGTGCTCCAGGCACCCCAGCAGAGATTTCCTTGCAGTCCCCAGAGAAGCCCAAGGTGAAGCAGGACATCCCCCTTCCCGCAGCCTGTGGAGGACCACAGCAGAGCAGGTGGATATGCCCCGAGGAAGCTGCAGCCCATGGAGAGCCCACGGAGGAGAAGGGCTTCTGGCAGTAACCGACCACAGCCCCCATTCCTCATCTCCCTGCAGCACTTGGGGGGCAGAGATAGAGGAGTCCGGGGTGAAAGAGTCAAGTTGAGCCTGGGAAGAAGCGGGGCAGAGGGGGGAGGTAGTTTTAGTTTTCACTTGGTTTCCTACTATCCTACTCTATTTTAAATTGGCAATAAATTAAATTAATTTTCCCCAAGTCTGTTTTGGCCATGACGGTAACTGGTAAGTGATCTCGTTGTCCTTATCGTGACCCATGAGCTATTCCATCTTATTTTCTCCCCTGTCCTGTTGAGGAGGGGGAGCAAGAGAACGGCTGGATGGGGGTCTGGCAGCCAGCCCAGGTCAACCCACCACACAGTGAAATAAATAAAGCAACCCATCCAAAACCATTCCCTCTTTCTACATCCCTTCAAAGGATGTAGAAACAGAAACAGGGACTCAATGAGGCCACTACCCTCCCCTCTGACCCTCCCCAAGCTGGACTTTGGCACAAACAGTTCATTTCCTGACTGGGAGCCAAATGGTACTTTTCCTCAAAAAGGAACTCCTGACTCCTCCAATTTTTATTCTTCATTTGGCTTGTCATCAGCTTAAGTCAAGGCTACTCTTCCCACAATTACAGAAATTGAAAAGAAAGTGTTTTATCTACTGTTACCAGCAAATTATAGTAAAATCAAACATCAAATACTGTTTAATATCCTGGTATTCATATACATACATACATACTCACTCTAAGGTAGGCAATCCAGTATAAATGCTACAACTTCAGCCTATATATAATATAGGTACCATTTATCCGTTCATTTTCATACAGAGTGACATGCAGTTATCAGGAATATGTAATTACTGACCACAGGAGGACAATTTACCAGTTTTGCAAATACTGGTTAACGTTTAAACTGGAAATGGATGGGCAACTTCCCCAGACAGGTCAATGTGACTGAAGCCAAGAGAGGTTACGTGAAGTATAAAAGGCTCAGCCCTGAAGTAATTTCCTTTGGTTGTTTTTTACAATCAAGTCTAATGACCCATTGTGAAACTATGTTTTGTGAAAGCGTTAGACAGACACAATATGGACTCAACTCAATTCAACCTGTGTCCTTCATCTCCCTAAGGCCTAAGCTAAAAGCAGACTGTACACACTCTGCTTCCACACCTCCCACACCCAGAAAGCTCTAGCAACGTGGGATTTGAGAGGTAGCATGTCTAGAAAGGGTGGGAAAGACCCAAATCTCTGAAGACCTAAACTCAAAACCAAGAAAAGAAGAATTCCTACACTAAGCAGTTAAAATTTCTCCTTCAAATTACAGACTAAATGTATTACACCTTGCCTACTGTCAACTGTTTGTATTCAAGCTTGTATACACACGACATACGGGTTTTTTAAAGACAGTTTTTGAAGTGGTTCATAAAATGTTGACTTGAACACTCACCACAAAGACATTCTGTAGTTCCCATCAAAGACTAATCTCCATCTTACTGGCACATGCTATAAAGACTGATCAGCCCAAACAGCTTTTAAATTCTGTACAGAAATTTTACTTAATGATGGAACACACATCAATTATAACCCTGTTTTCTCCCAGCTCGCAGATGCAGCAATACTTCCGTAACGTACTATGTCATGATAACATGCAAGCAGGAAACTAAGCATGTGAGTGGAAATGGGTGCCCCAACAATAAAAAAAAAATTGCCGCAATCCAGTCTTATAATTTGGGTAACGTGCAGATGAAGCAAGGCTTGCTAAACTGTTAAATCAGAACCTCGCATGATGAGACTGTCCTGTGTATCAGGAAGACTGACATGCTCTGGCTACATGACTACGGCTGTCAGCTTGAGAAACCTAATTCTGAGGCTGAGATCAAATTAATTTTTGTCTAGCTTCTACCAGGCAGTATAGAGGTTTCAGATTAAGAGTCACAGTATCATAGTAAAAGATCTGAAGATGCCTCTAACACATCTTGGGATACAGTATAAGTATTAATCAGACATGACCCATGTATAATTACTGTAGAATCATTACAGATCACGTCTGGAAATGACAGCTTACCTGATAATGTACCTGCTAATTAGGAAATTTCAAAGTTCTATAAGAGTCATGATAACAGCCGGGGTGATATAAAAATGAGATGTCACAAGGTCTCTTAAAAATTCTGTCTCTCTTTTGGCTGTTAGTGTGATAATAAACACAGCCATCTTTTTTTTTGTCCATTTTCTGATGAAGAAGGATAAAAAGGTAAAGTCACAAAGAAAGGGGTTATGAGAATTATCTCAATGGAGAGTTAGGAACTGGCAATTACACTGTTTTCAGACAGACGAGGTAAAGACCACCCATAAAGATCTACTTCTTGAAACGATCTCTTGAACCAGCAGCATGACACTGTTCTGAAGAAGGCTTCCTGACAACGCCCTTAAGACTGAGAAATAAAGCTAGAAGAAACTCCTTCATGTCTCATACGGAGTTCTAAATAATTCCAATAAAGTAATTTTCTTTAGAAGTATAGTAAGCTTTCAACCAAATCCAACAGGAGAGACATTTTCTTGGGAAACTAGAAAGAAGACTACTGGGGGGAAGAAACAGCGGGGCGAGGTGAATTCTTTTTACAAATTTTCCCTTTTTTATAAACTGTGCACTACAAAATTCAAGCATCCAAGAAAAATCTACATTACCCCTTAAAAAACGGGAACCCAAGAAAAGCTAGACTTCTAGACTTACAACTGGCAATTAGGATATCCACCTTGAAATACGGACAAAAAAAAATCCAGACAATTTGGTTAGACCAACCATTCTACAGAGACAGCTGCCCTACACAGTACAGATGCTATACAATTTAAACTTACCCCATTATAACATTCAGTAGAAATATTTTTTTAACTTTCAAGATATACATAGACACATTACAAAAGTATACCACCCATTCAACCTTTTGATTTTCTTTCAAGAAAAATAGGTGAAGAAAATTGTATCATACAACTATGACAGATATCCAACTTAAAACTTACTGATGTCAGCTGGCTACGAACTCCAAATTCATATTTAATCCCCTGTCCCGTACCACCTGGGTCTCCTGAACCCATTTGTGGCTTCAGAAGTTGTTCGTAATGGTGTAGACTTATGAAGACAGAAGGCTACATTTCATTTGGTTTTATATATATGAAGTGTCTACCAAGTACCTATTTTACAGTACAAATATTCTTAACCAACAGTCCCGTTACTTACAGTATTTTACTTCCCTTGGATAATGAAATTCACTGTTAGATTCTTTCATAAAACACAGTGAAAAAGAGTTTCACATTCTTCTTCATTAGTGGAAGGTGATTCCCAAATACATAAATTATGGCATTATCTTTAAACAAATCTAAATGAAAGAAATATACTTAAGTAAAACCAGCTATTTTTATGCTTGCCTTTTGCAAAAGTGAGCCATTACCATATGCTATAACCCCTGTCAATTCATTGAGTCTCTTTCCAGTTGAAATTGTTTTCACAGAAGGGTTATGGTGGGAAGGGACCTCTGAAGGTCATCTTGTCCAACCAACCCCTGCTCAAGCCAGGACACTTAGAGACAGTTGCTCAGGACTGTGTCCAGACAGTTTTTGATTCATCCAGGGACGGAGACTCCACAACCTCCCTGGGTAACCTGAGCAAGTTCTCAGGTACCCCCCCAGCCAAAAAGCATTTCTTGACGTCCAGAGTGAACCTCCCGTGTTTCATTTTGTGCCCATTGCCTCTGCTCCTGTCACTGGGCACCACTGAAAAGAGTTTGGCTCCATGGTCTTTGTACCCTCCTTTCATGTATTTACAGACGTGGATGAGATCCCCCCGAGCCTTCTTCTCTCCAGGCTCACCACTCCCAGCTCTCTCAGCCTCTCCTGGGAGGAAAGATGCCAGTCTCAGTCTCTTAAACATCTCCATGGCCCTTTGTTGGACTCTCTCCACTATGTCCACATCTCTCTTGCACTGGGGAGTCATTTTTGTTAATTTTTTTCCAATAAAACTTCAGAAATCCTGGGTTCCATTACCTTTTGAGAAATCCCTGAAGGATCTGACACTACGTATGGAATTCAGCAGCCCTCTTACTCCTTTTTATTCAACTCACAGTAAGCCAGAAAAAAAACCAAAATCTTTCCCAAAATTCACACTTAGTTTATATGTTCCTTAACATGTCTATGAACATTATTTTCCAGAACTATATCAATATGTAAAAGGAAATCTTAAAATCAATGCAATGAAAAGCATTATTTTAGCAATTGCTACTAGATCATTTGTCTTCTTTCTAGTCATATAATATCCAGTCACAATAACCTGAGTAACTATGTTATTGAAAAAGCAGTAATGTCTGGAGTCAGTATAAATATTACAAAAACCGTTTTTGTAAAGGGAGGCCATGCTGACCCAGGTTATCATCTTACTCTTGAGAATAAACAAAATTCAGGAAAAGCAGATAGGGATCTGAAATACTGTGTTTACTGTTGTAAAAATAATGAAGCGTCCTCATCTCCAATACATCGTCATAAACACCACGATGTTTCCAGGAAATCAGTTTGTCTTATTTAATAACAAATATGGATAAAATATGGATATGTTAAATACATACCCCCCCCCCCAAAAAAAAAAAAAAAAAGATGTCACAAGGTAAGGACAAACTGGGAAAAGTTTGGGTTGGAAGTACAGATGAGCAACACTGTTATGTTTGAAAGCATTCAGAGCAATATACAATCTTAAGGCCTTCAAACCACGAACTCCAGAAGCCTGACACTACACTACAGAAATCATTGATAGAAGCTTTTCTTTTTCTTTTAAAATTTTGCACTAACACTTCCATGCTGGACTTCAAAAAAAAAAAATCATCATACTCCAGCATTAAAGTTGCAGGCAAAGTCTTGTGGCCCAGACGCTTGTTTAGATTGCAAGTACAGCCAATTAAACTAAACCTTGTAATTTAAAGCTTCATGGAACAGTAATTTTTACGGCCTGATAAGTAATGGAGACAAACTTAGGTAACCCAGAAAGACCCAGACAAATAAATATATTTAATTTCAAATGTTTACTAGTCAGGCTGCAGAAACAATACTGCCTGTTCCCCCCTTCACTGCACAGTACTATGTGTACACACGTGAACGCAGCCAGAGAGAACAGGGAACAGCTACAGAAGAACATTAAACCAGCAGATAATTTATCCGTCCTGCCGAGGAAAGCTCAGGGAAGTGAGCCAAAACATCCGAGAAGAAGAAAACACAAGAGGACTAAACATAAGAAAGCAGAGATACAGCACTGAATTAAGACAGCGCAGAAACTTCAAACAATACTATACAGCTACCTGTGCTGATGCAACTGAAATTATTTCTTCAAGCCTCCCCAGGATCATTTACCTAGGAACCCAAGAGGCCACAGAGCTCCTGCCAGAGAAGATGTCTGAAATTACCACTTACACAAAGCATCCAGGACACAGTATCGCACTGCCCAAACATTTAGCTAGAGGAGAAAGCAAGCATTAGGTTGACAAAGATCGTAAGAGGAGCACTTCTGCTAGCTAACACTGACACATTTTGGACTAGCTGCAGTTATTGCGAGGGCGATGCTTACCTTTAATAGTTTCCTCCACAACTTCTACTACACGATCTATCTGCTGAACCTAAAAAAAGTCAGAAGGTCAATATCTAAGTAGTCAACAACTGGACATATTTTATATAAACTCTTTTTTTTCAAAAATGCGTTGTTCTGGATTAAGGGGGAGTAAAGAGTTTGGGGTTATGTTTTTAGCCAGTTTTCTTCTGTGCATCTCGGTTCACATGCCAAAAGGAACTTTAAAACTCACCACTTAAGCTAAACCAAGTTTTGTCCTCAGAAATAGAAAGTTCCTCTAAGTTTGGCAAAAATTACCAAATGGCTAGAAAAGAGGGACCCTAGAAAAGAGTTGAGGCTTAACTGCTGTTCATGGGCTGTGAAAGGCAACGGTCCCCCAGGCAGCCCGGTGGCTCAAACAGCCCCTGCACATTCCCTCGCCCCAATCTCAACACCAAAATAGTTGATGGTAAGGAACTTCACAAGAACCTGAGGGTGTTCGTGAGGGCAGACTATAAGGGAGAAAATTAAGGAAGTCTTGCAGGAGAAAGACACTGGAATATGGGAAGAAATTAGAAATATTGTGGTCAATTTTAAGGGAACAAGACATGGTCCTGGACTTACTGCAGGCAGTGGTTGGAAATGGAAGGAAAAGCCCCAATGCTTTTCACAAAAAAAAAAAAAAAAAAAAAAAAAAAAAAAAAAAAAAAAAAAAAAAAAAAAAAAAATAAAAAAAAAAAAAAAATANACATTTAAATTAGTTTATAATTTCCTCACAATATCCGTTTTTAAACACTGCTTCCTTAAGTGTATGATTTTTGTAGCCATTTCATTAGAGTTTCTTTTCTGGTTTGTTTCAAAAACAAGCAGAAAAGCACAAGTTGCAGAGGCTTCAAGAGCAGAACCTGGTCCCCAGTGAGGAGCCTGGAACTTGGATCCCTCGCATCAAAGCCATTAAGACTCTGTGCCCTTAAACCACTGAGTTTGTCATTTCCTGTAAACATGTCTGCACCAACATCTCTATTGCACATTAATTTCCCAATCAGTCTAATAGCTAAAAAATACCCCATCTGTAGTTGGCATCTGATCTAGAGTTCCCAACTTAAGTCACTGGGAGTCTCTTCCTTTCCTTGTCCAGCTGATGGATCAAGTCCGTGTAAAATTCTTTTTTTTTTAAACCTTTTGAAATACAGAGTTTTCAAAACACAAATCTCTGCCACTTCAGATTTCTGAATGCAATATATTAGTTATGAATTCTAGAAATCAAGTTCCTTAAAGTATCACTATTATTGCCATTTTGATTACCTTATTAAATACACATATTTAAATCCTTTTCTGGATTACAAACATTTATACTACAGACATGTCAATATTAAGCAGTGTGCTTGTAAAGAAGCACATGCTCCCTCAGTAAGTCTGTAGATGACACCAAACTGAGCGGGTGTGTTGACCTCCTTGAGGGTAGGGAGGCTTTGCAGAGGGATCTGGACAGGCTGGACCCATGGGCTGAGGCCGTTGTCTGAGGTTCAATAAAGCCAAGTGCCGGGTCCTGCACTTTGGTCACAACAACCCCCTGCAACGCTCCCAGCTCGGGGGAGAGTGGCTGGAAAGCTGCCCAGCAGAGAGGGACCTGGGGGTGCTGGGCGACAGCCGGCTGAACAGGAGCCAGCAGTGTGCCCAGGTGGCCAAGAAGGCCAACGGCATCCTGGCCTGCATCAGCAATAGTGTGGCCAGCAGGACTGGGGCAGGGATTGTGCCCCTGGACTCGGCACTGGTGAGGCCGCACCTTGAATCCTGGGGTCAGTTTTGGGCCCCTCCCCACAAGAAGGACATTGAGGGGCTGGAGCAGGTCCAGAGAAGGGCAACGGAGCTGGGGAAGGGTCTGGAGCACAGGGCTGACGAGGAGCGGCTGAGGGAGCTGGGGGGGTTCAGGCTGGAGAAGAGGAGGCTGAGAGGAGACCTCATCACTCTCTACAGCTGCTGAAAGGAGGGGGCAGTGAGGGGGGTGCTGGGCTCTGCTCTAAAGGAACAAGTGATGGGACAAGAGGAAACGGCCTCAAGTTGCACCAGGGGAGGTTTAGGCTGGATATTAGAAAAAATTCTTCACTGCAAAAGTGATGAGGCATTGGAACAGGCTGCCCAGGGCAGTGGTGGAGTCACCATCCCTGGAGGGGGTCAAGAAACGTGTAGATGTGGTGCTTGGGGACATGGGTTAGTGGGTTGGGTGGTGTTGGGTTGACGGTTGGACTTAATGATCCTTGAAGTCTTTTCCAACCTTAATGATTCTATGTAAGCAGTCTTGTGGAACATATGCTTATTTATATATTTGTGTACAAACCCCTTTTAGATATAAAGTTAAAAAATTGCGATTCTAAGATAGTTACATATAGACTTCCTACTTAATTAAAAAAATGCACTGAGGAAACAGAACTGTACACATTTACAACTACAGACAGAGAACACAGTCTGTGACAAATACACTGCCGAAATATTATTGCTACATATCTCAATACTGAAGTGTTCAAGCTCTTTTTTTTTTAAAAAGAGAAACCTGGTTGGTTCATAACCTGAACCACCTATGATTATTTTCTGTACGTCTGGGGAATTTTTGCATAGCTCCAAATTCCCTGTTAAATAAAGATATAGAAAAAAAAAAAACACCAGTATATGACATTTTCATTTTATTAGACAAATTAAATTATTCTGAATATGTCTGTCAAGAAGATGGCTCACATAAATAATTAAAATTATAGGTCTGATAGGTAATGAGATCTGCGACTAGAAATTGATGTTTACTCTGCCTTATGTGTTATTTCCCACATTACATATTTTTCATTTGAAATTATTGGAAATTGTTTTGTTAAAGCCCCAAATGCTTGAGAAGAAAATATGTAATGCTTCCAATCTGCATTTATGAAGATAAGAGTATTTTAGTAAACCTGAGGAGAATCTAGAGTAAGAAGAGGGAAAGGTTTGAAAGATTTTTATTTGAAAAAAAAAAAAAAANGAAGGATTTTTGTAAGGGGGGGGGGAGGAAAAAAAAAATCAAAGTCATGGTAATGACATTTTCTTGGGTATACAGGACTCCTTTCCCCACATCTCACTAACACTACAGATAATTCTGTTTTGGAATGGTATCAAAGGCATCTGTAAACCTTCTTGAGCAGTGACCCAATAACGTCTCCAACAGGCATCAGGAAGCCCATGTAGCACTGAGACTTCAGACTCCTTAGTGGTGCATGAAGGGCAAAGACATGGTCCCTCAAAGTTTCTTTGCAACTGAGTTTCAATAAACCAAACCTTCAGGACTGACAGCGGGCACTTTCATGTGCACTGTTCTTGCCTCCACAGATCTTGTTTCTAGTATAACCATATACGTGGTGGACCTTTTGGACTTCGATAGCACAAAAGCTCAGGTCAAACTGGAGCAGGCAGCTGAGCAGGACTACATGAAAAAAAATAAAACAAACCCAAAACCAAACAACCACCCACAAATCATAACTGATGCAGAAGTATGGGCTGAGATGGACATCGGAAAAGAACACAGACAAGGTCCATAAGATGAAGTAGTAGCCAAAGCAGGAAACCAACTGGTCAAAAAGCAAGGAAAAAGTAGAGAGCTGTATCAAAGCAGAAAGCTTGAGCTGAAACAAAGACCAGGAAAAATATTTGAGCCTTCCTGGTGGGATCAGAGGTAGGCGTAAGCACAGCTCAGCAATCATATGTATCCAGCCCTTACATACTTAAGGAAGACAAGAGGCAACCAATGCCGGGGCTGAAGCTGCAGGTCACTCCTGAACACACAAATGTGAGGCAGTCACATTTCAAACCATGAGCCTCCCAGGACACCCCAGCACTCCACTGCGAGACAGAAGCCCTGAGCTCTCCAACTGCGCACCAGAAATTACCAAGAGGAGTACAGAAATGCATACATGGTCCATTTGTCAGAGAAAGTCCCCCAGTTCCCTTTGTACTGTCACCATCACGTTCAACAGATGACTGCTAGGTGTGAACAGCCCAAACACACGCTGGTAATGTGCACAGTCACACAAAGTCTTCCAAGTTCCCAGACACAGAAACAGAGTCATTAATGTTGGAAAAGACCTCAAGGATCATCAAGTCCAACCCAACACCACCTAACCATGTCCCGAAGCACCACATCTACACGTTTCTTGAACCCCTCCAGGGACGGTGACTCCACCACTGCCCTGGGCAGCCTGTTCCAATGCCTGAGCACTCTTGTAGTGAAGAAATTTTTCCTACTATCCAGCCTAAACCTCCCCTGGCGCAACTTGAGGCCATTTCCTCTTGTGCCATCGCTTGTGACTTTAGAGCAGAGCCCAGCACCCACCTCACTGCACCCTCCTTTCAGGCAGCTGTAGAGAGTGATGAGGTCTCCTCTCAGCCTCCTCTTCTCCAGACTAAACCCCCCCAGCTCCCTCAGCTGCTCCTCGTCAGACCTGTGCTTCAGACCCTTCCCCAGCTTCGTTGCCCTTCTCTGGACCTGCTCCAGCCCCTCAATGTCCTTCTCGTCCAACATGACCCAAGTTGTCTCAGCACCAGTATTAACAACCCAAAACTGTTTTGCAGGAGGTGGAATCTGGAAAAACATAGCCTCTAAGAGAGCTCCTATAAACTCCGAATGCTCGTAATGGTCAGTTAAGTGAGAGGTTGCACATTTTACGCTGAGATTTTGTACTCTGTAGAAGTCAGTGAGCCTCAGATCAAAGAAAGCTATCTAGAAAAATGCATCCATGAACCTATCGTGAAAGTAAGAGAAACTTTCTGACATTCTCTTCAGGAAAGCACCAAGATGTCTGCAAAGACTCTGAGCTGTCACCTGTGAAGACAAGACCTCATATAAGATAAATAATAAAATATAATAAAAGATAAATAAGATAAATATACTTTCAGTTTAACGCATCTTCTGAAATATGGACAGAAGCATTTTTGGGGTAAAGATATTTGGAACAATCTCATTCTGAGGTCACAGGACCAACACAAAACAGGAAAGATGGTCTTCAGATGTCCCTTTCAAACAAAGTCAGCTAAAAAGTGCTAAACTTCATAAAAGCAAACAGCTCTTTTTAGTGAATACATCCAAAGTCTTAATGGTCTTTGCGGAGAGAGAAGCCTCTGCGTGCTTCTCTCTGTGACTGCAGCCATGATAAGAAAATAGAGGGTGGTTGTGAAATCAAGCAATTCATGAACCTCCAGAGTTTTCTGGAGGATGCAGAGTGCCTTTTCATGGAGTTCTCTCTGTGGGCATCTAAAGCATCGCAGGAAGGCTGTTCGGTTCGAGCTGTACCACTGAAGAACGTGAGGAACTATCTGGGCCAACTATATATTGCAAAAAAGGAGAGAATGTGTAAGGCTTCCTGGCAGTCTATGTGATAAAAAGTATTAATTTTTCCTCCTCTTAATACAGCCAGAGACAATTCAGATGGAGTCAGCTGCAGGAAGCATGTTTACACCAGAAGCACCCTGCCCTTTGCCAGATGTTGCAGTGCTCGTGCTTTCTGGAGTGATGCTGCTGCCTGTTAGATAACGGCTATACTGGTCCCATTTGAAGAGGATTAAACCCTACAAAACAAGCATTTCAGCTCCTTCAGAAGATATCTCCTTATATTGTGACTTGAACTTTCTATCTCAGCAGATTGCTACCAGGTGATTGAAAAAATAATCAAAAAAAAAACCCCAACACTGTAGGAGTTGGGAAGCATCTTGACATTAAAAGCAGCAGTTTCCCTCAAAATCTCTTTTGATTCTCATTGCAGTGATACATCAACACATGTGAGTGTAGAATATATCACACTCTTTGTTATCCCCAAATCATAAGATCTCAGAATAATTCCTGCATCTGACATGCCGTGGTCACAGGGATCCATATCACCTGTCTGGTGACTGTTGGTTCTGCTAGGGAACTGGGATTAACCTGGTAGAATCAGCAGCAAATAAAAACCAGAGACAAAGAATGAGATCTCTGACTCTTGCCACCAGTGACTGTCTTTTGGCCAAGAAATCTGTGGTTTCACCCTCTGATGAGGCTCAGCTCTCACAGCTACCGACACAGTTACCACCGCCGGTTAAGAACAGCAGCTGGGTCCTCATCACAACCCGCCTTCTCGGGGAACTTCCCCCAAAGCAAACGCAGCTGCTCCCCACAGCCTGCTTCCTTTCAGCATGGAAGGAAATGTCTTCCCACCACAGAAGGCCTGAAGGCCAATACTTCTCTGATGTTGGCACAACAGTGACAACTCTCCAGAAATTACTCCCTCCACTGCCCTTCCCCTGGCACAATGAGCTTCCCAGAGAGAGCCATTCCTCAGAGGTAACACAACCAACGTGCAAGCACATCCAGCATCAGAAAAAGATCTTGACACCAGTGAAGGAGAGACAAAGACCAAAAACACTGAAGACTAGAAATGTTTATTTTAAAGACTCTGCAAAACAAAAAAACCCTTAGCCAACGGCTCAGAGAAACTGGGGACAGGATACCCGTGATGCAGGAAGGGGCAGCAGCTTGCTTACATGGCTTTTTTTTTTTTATTTGCTGAAGTAAATACTGTTAGCACTCAGCTACTTATAAACACCTTGGAAGTGAGCATACATACATATATATACACACACACACACACTACTTGATAAAAAACAATCTTTTTTTCACATCTAGGGAAAAACCTACACATCTTTGATTTGCATTCACACAGAGAAGAAACAAATTGGTTACCACACAGATAAAATAATCTTAGGTAATTACAACCCACTATTTGTAATCCTAAAGATTTTAACTCTATCAACTCTCAGTTTCATCTTGCCTTGTTCAGGCATCTCTGCCAGATGGATGTTAAAAGCCTACTCAGCCTATCCCCTCTCCCAAGTCAGTAAAAAGGAAATACACAGCTTCACAAGTCAGATCTTCTAAAAAATCTCCATGCTCTCAGAGATAATTATCTTCACTGACCACAAAGGGAGCTGAACAAAACAGACTCTCAAATTGCAGCACTTAGGCAGCATAAATCCAGGCCTTCATACGTAACTTCAAAAGGCATGCGACACTTTGGCTGCAGGGGGATAACCTCTGGGTTTAAAGCCTTTGCCGACAACACCGACCACAGCAGCAGCCAATATTCTGGTTTGAGAAGGTATTCTGAGAGCAGGCTCTACACAAACTTGAAAGGGAAGGAGCCCACCCCAGAAAAGGATGAATAAACAACCTATCTTCATTGCTGAACACCGACACAGCTTAAGCATCATTCTTATGTCAATTAATTCTTACACCTTTTGATTCATAGAACCCTACACACGTAACTGCTGTGGAAATAAATATTTTCTACTCGCAGGTCCAATTTTCAGTTTCAAAGCAGGTGCTTAACTGCAATTTTTTCCTGACTTTCCAGGATATCAGCATGGCAACTCAAAAGGCAAAGTCGACCAGCTGATGGGGACTTCCTGAGCTTGAATTTTGCATTAAAACCATTCTTCCCTTGGGAAATAGGCTTATGGCAGACAACAGGTCTTTGATGCTAGATGTTACGTCGGGAAAGACAGGGAAGGAAGGAGAATTGGGGTTGACATTCACATTCAAGAAGTGAGGAGAGTCGCTCATCTGTAGAACTATTTTATGTTTTTAACCAGATACATACGTGCATTAGGCCCCATGCTTTCAGAATGTCCACTAAGTCTGATGATTTCAAAGTACAGACACACGGGGCTTGTGAAGCACTTTAAGACCTATGGACCCTTAGCAAACTGGTCAGGGGTTTCGACACGTAGCATCATTTGGACACCAACTACCTTAAAACTCCAGACAAGCGCCAGAGAAACAAAACATCTCATCCCATTCCAATGGTTCAACTTCTCACTGGGGAAAAAGGATTGTGTGTACCCTTGTACGCAACTCGGGAAGTAAGGAACCACTACAGCTAGCTATAGCCATTCATAAGTTCCAAAACAAAACCTGTCTGCTAAATCTTTCATTCCTCCTTGTCCCTCCCTTCCTTTCCCCTATAATCCCCTCAAAATAATCAGCGCAAAGGCACATAGCAACTGACAATGGAAAATGAGGGACATCTCTAACTAGCAGAGTTGATATTTCTCTTTGTATGTGCACTTGAGTGTTAAGTGGGGACACTACTCCAAACATCAAGGAGTAAGCTTTGGAAACCACCTGGGTGTAAATGGCTGGGAACCCATCTAATACACCATTATGTGTTTCACGTACACTTTACACTTGCCAGGTTTATTACTCCCTCCTGAAAACAGCTCCTTTATCTTTACCATGTTAGATTATGGTTTGCCTTCTGTACAGCCTATGGCAAGTCTCCAACCCTTTTTTTTTTTTTTAAAGTGGCAGTGACTATAAGAAAAACAAAAGCAAGGTAATATCCCAGATGATAACAGGGATATGAAGTTGCCTTCTTTTCCCTTCTGTCCAAATCAAGTACTAAACAAACAGTGGAAATTAAGTCTTGTCTTTCTCAAATGTAGATCAAAACAAGCCCTGAGTTACTAGAATTTCTCTGGTAGTTACATTGCAACCTCCTCCTCTGGCATGAGGAGATGAGCAGAAGAGCCCTCTGACACACACTGCCTTCAGAAAGCCACCCCAAGGGAGTCGTAATTGCTGGTAAATAACCACATTCTCAGACAACACTGTTCTTAAAAAAAAAAAAGAAGAAAAAAATATCAGGGCTTACATAAGCAACAATAAATCAATTACATCGCTCAGCCAAGTTGAAGATGAGACCAACCTGGTGGCAAAGCAAGACTTCCAAAATTGTACTCTTAGTGCTTCAAATTTTAAAGCAGAGTCAATATCCTACTGCTAACAGAACTTTTTCTATTTCTCAGTTCTGTCAAAACTGCCTTTGAATAACATTTTGCAACAGTAAGATAACACCACTTATCCTTTAAATACAGTCTCCACCTCACACACATTCTTTGTAAAACAAGAAGAAAATCTTAAATATCCAAACTGAAAACATGGACGTCTGCTCTTAGCTTTGCTCCTGTTGATAACTATGCTTAAAGTCTAAGACCGTTCTGAACTGAAGCAGCTATTAAAGGCCAGTAAATTTACCACAGCAATGACAGTTAGAAGACAGTGTCCTTCTTGCGAAGATCACATTTGACTATTTTCAGGTCCAATTCAAAAGTACTGGGGAGCACTATATTAACAGCCTAATTTAACAGAAATCTTTCTGTAATAAGTACAACACTGCAAGTCTGTGACTAAACACTGGTTCTAGGTACCAATATGAAGATGAAGCTGCTCATCTTCAGAAGTTACATGCTTACATGTTACATGTAAAGGAATGTTAAAAAAGGAAAAGAAAAAATAATAATTAAGGAAACAAAAAAAAAAATCAAACTTCAGCCCCCCCCAGGTTTCCTAAGTTAAATTCACCAAAACTGAAACATCAAACTACAGACTCACTCTTCCCCCCCCATCTTCTTAAGTGTAGACCTTGTTACATTCACTATAATGACCGATTCCTGATCACATAACTAAGCTGCCTCTGGGCCAAGGGGATATCCATTCACCATTTATTTTTTTGTTTCCCCTATCCTTGCTGCACAGAGTCAATTGCACTTAGTCAGTCTCAGAGATGACCAAGCACCACAGTCCTCTTGTATATATTTGTGCAAAGTAAGATTGCAGAACAATGGAAAGCTTGTTTCATCCTTTAAACTGCAACTATCAATGCAATATTGTCTATACCGAATAGTGTGGCATTTTACAGCGCCTGAATACCATATCTGGGTGCTGAGTTCATTTCTAGGCATTAACATAGCTGGGAAAAAAATTGGGGAGAAAATATTTTGAGTGACAGCAGTAATTAAAAAAGTTAAATAGCACAAAGTCCATCTTTATAAAGAATTCCAATAAATCGGTTCATTAAGCCATCTTCTTTCTACCTCCAAACAAACTATTATTTTCTTTCTAAATTACTTTGAACAAGTGCATCTTGTACGATCCTCTAATAAAAGTAAAAGCTTTGGAATATTTTTGTTGTTGTTCCTACAAAATCTTAGTTTCAACCTGAATTCATGACATAGAAGGTGGAAACACACTGACCTCTTTAAATTTTAAATGCAGAAATAAACTGATATTTTAAAGACTATGGTAACAGAACTCTTCATTATCCTGGATAAAGGCCAAGTATTTTCAGGCTACAAAGGGCACTGGCACTTGGTTCCACCAACAGTATCCCTTTCTTTCTCCCCTTGTGCCACGACCAAACCCAATCACCCCAGATGCAAGAAGGTGTAAGTGCTGTATAATGCAGAGACTAACGGGGGTACCAAGTTTCTCTGCTGCGTTCTCCAAGAGAAAGTCAACAAAAGTATATATATTAACATTGACCTATTGAAAACATTTATGCAAACCTTTGGGTTCTAATCGACAAAGATACATACCCCTATAATACTCAAGCCTTTCAGGTAGTCCTGACGAGGTTGGGCTTGTGGCACGCAGCCTGCTAGAACCACTTTCTTCTTCCCTTCTTGGGCTTTCCTAAAGATGGACAGACAGATGGTGTGTCAATATTTTCAAAATTGATCATTTTTCAACTTTTAAGTCATCATGTTGCGCATGTGACACAGGAAAGTAACCACAGTGAAAACATTCCCAAATCAAAAGCAACTTGGACACATTGGAATGTCAGAATCCAAACCAACCAACACACCGAAGAACTCCCTATGGAGCTATCAGCCTACGGCACACGCAGCTCAGTTGGGAAGTATCCAGAGACCATTACCGCTGTGTATCTTGGACAAAAGTACAACCTTGAAAGCCCTAACCAATTCAATATTTGCCACAAAAGTAACAGAGAAGTTGGTTAAGAAAGGACAGAAATATTAAGTACAATTCAGGAAAAGTCACACAGAAGGCAAGGGACAGCCTATGAAGACAGGAATTGCTAGCTCAGAGTGGAAATATTTATGTAATACCAGTCAGAAATTACCAGTTACATTGGTCTTCTAGATGCTTACTGGGAAGAAAAAAGAAAAAAAAAAAAAAAAAAAGGAAAAAAAGCTTTAACTGCTTGCCTTCGGCAGAGAAACATTTCTCTGGATATCAACTTACATAATTCCTTAGCTTTGATGCTACCTTAGCAGCAAGAAGGAAGCCAAAACATTAAGATTAAATGGTCAACACTGTTCATTTCGTTAGTAATACTTTGATTCCCTTTGAATTCAACACTGAATATCAAGCCAACACTGAATCTTGAAACTACAGGAAGCCCTGAATAAAACTATGGGCTGCATACAAAACAGTGAGACACAAAACCTGCTTATGTTCATTAAACTTTGAAGATCATCCACTAACACATGAACCCCACACGACTACTGCATTATAATGTGCAAAACAGTAAAGAAGAGAAGCACTGAATAATTTTAACAGATCTGCTAGGTCTGACATATTACGGGTTGCTCCGAGAACCATCTTTTCACAGTTGCACGCTCTATCACAACCTCCTGGCAGACTTCTGTCAAACTGGAACCTTGTACATCCAAATTTTCTCCAGCAATCTATGGATACATTGTTTACTATTATTGGAACAGGGTAAGACACGTCATAACATTTTTCAGAAAAATCGTCTTATCCAAAATACACAATTGCTTAGACAGTTTGACGCTCTTCATTCAGCTTGTTTGAGCTGTCTCCAAGCTGAACGCACTAGAGAAAGTAATGTTCAACAAGAACGAGAAGGGTGCTATGCTGAATAGCTGGGAGATGCCCAGCAAATGCAAATTTAACAAAGAAAAAAAAAAAAAAACAAAAACACACAAAAAAACCAGACTGGTACCACTCACAGTTCCACTACTCAAAATTTTCACTTCATGTTTTTAATATGGACAATTTTATTTACAAATTATAGCTCAAATGAAATCTCACAAGAACACACAAATTTTAATACTAAAGGAGATCACAAACCATCTTGCCAAATACCTTCTGTTGGCTGCTGCACTAAAATGAGGTGTTGCAAAGGAAAAAAATAATTATCCTATACACAAGTGTGAAATACCAGGAAAATGTATGATGACTATTGACCTCATATCTGACACAAATGCAGGAAAGCTCTATAAAATATTCAATTTTGTTTTAGTGGGACTTTCAGGACATCTTCAGACATTCATCATACAGAGCCTCACTGGTCCTCTACTTGCATGCTAAGGTCTAATATAAATGCAAATCCTTTCTTCTCTTCCTTTATAATATTTATGTGGATAAAGAACTATGCTGAAATGCTAATTTTGTATATTTTTTTAGGCAGGGAACCCAGGAACATGAAACCCGCAATCCTTCTTTTCTTTTAGCAGCAAATATTTAAGGGTTTTGCAAAACTCCAATAGAGGTCACCTACTTCTACATTTCCATGTTAAAAAAAAAAAAAATTCCTGCTTCATGTGTTACCTAAAAATGTCACACAGCACCATGTGATACTCAAAGGATAAAAACCACCACTTATATAGTCTAACAGACTGAACCCGATGCCTCAAGGCTAGACAATCAGCCCTGCCTCCAGCAAGGAAAGCACACATCTCTAGACAGCTCCGCATCTGGTATAACCTGCTGCTAGCAACAGCTGTCTCCATCGACTTGAAAACCTGTGAGCACTATGGAAGAAAAAGCTTTTATTCCAATCTTTTTATCTGAGAAAAAAAAGTAAACAAAGTTTCCCTTGACACATTAAATGGCATTTTAATATTATTTCACAGCTTTAACATTTTGCCATATCTTCTGGGACTATAACCGGAGCTAGGGGGGAAAAAGTTAAACTGAATATTCTTCATAATAAGCATTGCCTTCATTTAACTTTTTAAAAGTTGTACAGGTCTCTACAGAATAAAGAATTTTGTACACTGAGACTTTTTTGCTTTAAAATGCAATGAAGTGGAAGTGTCAGAACTAAATTTTCAATTGTAGTTAATTTTTATTACATCCATAATACACTGTACAGTCCTTTTTTTAAGATAAATTGCCAATAATATTCTTTCCTGCTTAGACCCCCTACATGGAGGAGTGGTGGAGTAACCACCCCTGGAGGGGTTCAAGAAACGTGTAGATGTGGTGCTTGGGAACATGGGTTAGTGGGTTGGGTGGTGTTGGGTTGATGGTTGGACTTGATGATCCTTGAGGTCTTTTCCAACCTTAACGATTCTATGAAACCCACCATAAAAGAAAAACCATTGTAAGGAAATTATGAACATTTTTGCCTCATTTTCAAGAAAACACTTCAAAATATACATTCTACTACTATGTTGTCACCTCCTTTTAATATTGTTCAATAAGCCCTCTTCATATTAACAAAAGCCTACAAAAATTATTCTTCAGAACTCTAGTTAGCAGAGCAACTGTATTAGAAAAGCCTTTAACCTTCAAAAAACATGAACAGCAATGAGAATAATACTTCACAGAATCTAGTAGGTGGCATGAATCAGTACATCTTGCCTTTCAGACACCCTTCATACTTTTTCAATCAGATGAACCTTACCTTGAACTTTCAATTTAATAGACTCAGGAAACAATTTATAGAAATAACTCTTTTCTAAAAACTACTTGTGAGACATCTGAAAATAAATTTAATTAGAGCTATTATTTTTTAAAGGAATGAATTATTTGAGTTATTTCCTACGTAACGGGCAGGGAACAAAAAACAAGTGAGAAACAACAGGGGCATGACAAAGTGTACTGCATATAGTAGAGGACTCTCAGAAGATCTGCAGTGATATCAGAGATTATTCTCCATTCCAACCCTATCTCATAGATATAGCCATTGTAACTATAATTATACTATCAGACTTAATGATACACAGATCTACTAGGATAGCCTTGGGGCATGCTGGACAAGAATGGTTACAGGCCAATTGTTGTCCCTCCAAATGACTAAATAAAACAAACAAACAAAAAATCAATTTAGAACAACTTTAAAGCAAATTTGTGAAACGCGTAGTTGAAAGTTATCAGCCTTACAAGAACAAAATTGTTTTACAAAATAAAGTGTAATTAATGACAACCTGCTCCTCAAAAAAATTAACCTTGGCTGGTGATAAACATTTTTACTTGTTTGCTAAAAAGCATATGTATTTTAGATTTTTTTTCTCATTATTGCTAAGATGGCAAGTTTGTTTATTTTGTGTTTATTTAAAAAAAAAAAATGAGGGGCCTTGCCACACAACAGAAAATACTAGAAATTCCATACAAAATTTCAAACCAGAAGGAGTTTGCCCTGCTCCTGACGCTCTATTCTTAACTAGGAAAGAAACTCCTGATCAGATGCCATAGCTTTTGGGCCACTGCTATCCAAATTAAAACCTTCCATTCAAATGAGAAGCACTCTTGGGCAAGCTTTTCCCACAACTCAATTCTAGACCTGCTTGCTGACCTGCGGAAGAATAGGTTTGAACTTTAAGCAGGAATGGGATAGAGGCTTTGGAGGTTGTATTTCTCATCCTAATCTCACTTGAATCAAACTTTTCTACTTCCTTTGGAGTGCACAGGCTACTGCCTTAAGAAGAGGTCAAGTTTAAGAAATTTCATCTAGAAAGCTCTGTGATTTAGGTGCTAGCACCAAAATTTATTCTTATTTCTATCACTTTCCCCCCTCCCTGGCCCCCACTTTAGTCTACCAAAAAAAAAAAAAAAAAAAGAAAGAAAAAAAAATCTAACAAGAGATTTTCCCTGACCAGTGGGCTCTGTAGTGGAAAGACAACACTAACTACATAGGAAGTTATTTCTAGGAATGGCAGGTAAATTAAAGATATGCAGGGAGAGTAAAACAATTACCTCTCTACTCAAGAGAAACATTCTTCCAAAGAGTATTTCTGAGTGGAAGGAAAACTAAGGTGCTTCACTCTGCAAAGGGAGTTTCTCTCCACTTGGCAGAAAGGAACCGAGGAAATGAGTTTCCTATGCATCAAGTCAGAAGTTTGGGATACTCCCAACCATACAGGCAGTATCAGTGTTATAAACAAACGGTAAGGCATATCAATTTTGCCCCATCCCTCCCTGCTAGCGACAGTGTTTGACCTCTTAGACTGTGAAACAGCCTGGGAGCCAGGTACCTGCAAAGGGGATATCAGAGCAAGTACCAACACCCCCACTCGCCGGTCCACACCTCCCTCCACCTCTAGGCAAGCCAACAGCACTGTCTGCCAGGACTTCTTAGACAACATCGAACCTTCACTAGCTAACACAGGTGGCATTTATGATTTGTAGAAAATATTTACTAAAACACTGATAAATCATTTATTTCTGCAGTACTTCCCAACTGGTTAGGCCCCCACCATTCTTTTTCAGATAAAATGGTAACGTATAGAATCACAGAATCATTACAGTTGGAAATTACCTCAAGGATCATCAAGTCCAACCATCAATACAACACCACCTAACCCACTAACCCATGTCCCCAAGCACCACATCTACACGTTTCTTGAACCCCTCCAGGGATGGTGACTCCACCACTTCCCTGGGCAGCCTGTTCCAATGCCCCATCACTCTTGCAGTGAAGAAATTTTTCTAATATCCAGCCTAAACCTCCCCTGGAGCAACCTGAGGCCATTTCCTCTTGTCCCATCACTTGTTACTTTAGAGCAGAGCCCAGCACCCACCTCCCTGCACCCTCCTTTCAGGCAGCTGTAGAGAGTGATGAGGTCTCCTCTCAGCCTCCTCTTCTCCAGACTGAACCCCCCCAGCTCCCTCAGCCGCTCCTCCTCAGACCTGTGCTCCAGACCCTTCCCCAGCTTCGTTGCCCTTCTCTGGGCCTGCTCTAGCACCGAAGCTGGTGAAGGGCCTGGAGCACAGGTCTGACAAGGAGCGGCTGCTCTACAAACTTCAGCTTTTGAGTTTTGTTTTTAAGAACGTTGCCACATTCAGCTCCAGATACACCTTGGCCTTCCTGAACCTATTTCTACACAACTAGGCAGTACCCTTATACTCTTCCCAGGAAATAACAAAACAAAAAATATCACTGCTGACTGAAACTTTTCTAAGGCTATCTTAATCAACGCATGTAGACAGTTATTAAAAGTAAACATACTCCACTCTTCAAACAAAATATTCACACCTCCTTAGATTCTTACCTACTCACTGAAGTTAAATGACTTAAGAGCACATTTAGCCAAAGTCCAATTACCGTCTCAGATAAGGCCGTCTTCCCATAGTAGGCCCTTTATTCCTGATTCTCCATTCAAAACCTTTAACATACTTTAGCAAAATCTGAAAAAAAAAAAAAAAACAACCCACACATCTTGTTCCTTGAACTCTGTTCAAGGCTAAGACTAAACCACCAAACAAAACACAACATGCCTAAACAGACATCCTAGGACCAGAGTACGTCTCTATTTGTCAACAATGCAGATTCACCACTGAGTTCAGCATGTTGACCAGTCTTTTGGCAGTACCTGAAAGTTTAAATGTATCACAAAAATAATATTGAAGATGACAATGTCTTCTGTAATTAATATTTTCTCTATTTGTGAGACTGAAGAAAGCAGAAATTATTAATTCTTATTCAACTACCACCACTTTAAACTACATACACGAGGGTCAAAGTGTATACCAGCAAACCTCAAACCTTTGGCCAGCTTTTTCTTCCCTCCTCTTTACCTTTTACCACTGCCTTCCTCCTTCAAACACAAGCATTTCTGCATTCTTTCTATCACTACAAAAAAGCAAGACTTCACTCTCTCCCTTCAAACTTGCACATTTAATCCTTTTTGGAATTTGTTTTTTCATACACAGATGAACTGTTTAATCAGACAGACTTGTCTCAAAAAAGTGAAAGGAAATCTCCTGTAAATTCCCTTGGAAAGGGACATTAAACTTCTGACTGATTAAAGAAATGGAAATCAAAACCATTACAGTGAACTTCTGTATAACCCACTTGACTCTTACTCTGTTTCTCTGTTCTTTCTACACATATTCCTGTAGGAACCATTAACATTCTATTGTAGTATTTGTGGCATTTCTCCCCTTTACATTTTGTTAACTGAACATTTATTCCCCTTTATCTTCCTAACCGTCCTACTCTTAGTTCTAGTCACCTCTTTAAACATAAAAGAAGTGCGGTTTAGGGCGTACGACCATTCTCATTAATTTGTGAAATACTACACTGCCTCTCAGGTTCAAAGTCCAGGCAGGCTTCAAGTTACACACACATGGCCAATGGTTGCAATATAAAACCTTGTTGATACAATGCCTAAAAAATAAAGTTAGTGTTAAATGAAAATTACATAATCTAATTTTTTTCAAGAGCCACTAAATACGTTTTTCATCTTATGTGCACAGAAGACTGTCAAAAGCTATGCAACAAAGAAAAGGGAACAAAATTCAATGAAGCAATTTTTCAAAAGAGTAACCTGCATGTGCTTTTTCCCTTATGGAACCACTATGAGCAGCCACATCGTGCCAAGCTTTTGTCAGGAACTCTGCAATAGGTCAGGACTGTAGTGTGGAGTGACAAAACAGAAACAAGCAGCCACAAATCGCGCAAAAACAAAAAAAAGGAAAACAAAAAAAGGAGGTTTAGCTACTAAATATTGGAACTTTCATTCTGTCCAAATAGCACTGTATCACATTTTTATTCACCTTTTACTTTTTTTTTGTTGTAATTCATTACATTCTTCCAGTAACACCCAGTAAAGCTCTTCCTAACCTAAGAAGAGAAGAGCTGTTTTATTTAATTCCTATTCATGATCATAGTATCTAAGTAGCAACAGAAGTAACAAACCATTCAGCCTACTGTCTCTTATCCTCTTTGTTCAACCTCGTTTTTATAGAATCAGGTAAATGTAGGTTGGAAAGGACTGGAGAGGTCATCTAGCCAAACCTCGCTCTCACAGGGGGACTACTGACAACATCGTTACCCAGCCAAGGCCAGAAAACTTGCTGCACTTGTTATGTCTCCTGGTCCAATCAAGAAGAGATTGGTTCCATCATCTTCGCACTTGCCTTCCAAGTAATTACAGAACACTCCTAAATTATCCACTAGCCTCCTATGTGCCAGACTCATGACAGCCTGCCCATGTTAGCAGTCCTCCAACAGACCTGCTCCAGTCTCCCTGCATCTCTCAGCTGCCTCCATGACACCCAAAAAACAATAACGCAGGTGAAGCCCCATCAAGTAAAGAGGAATAAATGCCTTCCCTCATTCTCCTGGACATGTCTGTCTTGGTTTATGTTTCTTGGTCCTCACCATACATCTCACATTCTTTGCAACGAGCTACATAGTCAACAGCCTTATCTCAACAGATTATAACACTGTCTTAACTCACTCTTCATTGATATCTTTAATTTCTCATTGTTTTATATCAGACCTAAGAGAACAGTAGAGATCCATACAATTCTCCATGGACTATATTTTGACATATACATTTGTTGGACAGAAAAACCTGGTTTCAGTATTGGTAGAACATCTTAGTGTTTCTACACTCACCCAAATTCATCCCAGTTCCTGAAAGCAACAGTCTCCAGCAGCACTTTAACTTGATGCTTTAGAAGGGCCTCGCACCACACGTCAGGATACAAACTGAAGAGCTATTATTATTTTATTTTCTTAAGAGACTGAAGCTCTGAGTCTGTGATGACATGGACAGATACAAAAGTGTATGACAATTATTTAAGAAGCTAATCCTACTTCTGAAGAGAAAAAAATATTACTTTACTTTTTTTTGTCAAATACTCTGGCATTTTTAATTCCATTATCAGAAACAAGAGAAAAAAATTCCTGGGTGACCTGAATGAGGACTGCACTTTGCTTTTGCCTGTATGCTGCTGGAAAAATTCTCCACTCAGTTGTTGTCACTGATGCTTAAGTATGGGAGGGGAAAAGATGCTATTAGAAAGCAGGAAGCTCAAAAGTGCATCAAGCAGTGTAAGAGGGTTTTAGTGCACTCCCACTGTGAAGTGGGACTGACCAGAGTAGCTACATCTGCTCCGCACTAACAATTTATGCAGCACGCTTGCTTCCACTCTGGTGCAGGCTTTTCGATGTGTACGGTTGGGAAAACATTTGCTGGGAGGCTGCTGAGAGAGGAAGAGGAAGAGACAAGCCCTAGAAGTAGCTCTGAGAAATTAATACCACTTTAGTCATCTAAATCTAGTTCAAAATAATTTATTTCAAGAGATAAAAATTGTAACTTCTACCAGAGCTGAAGGGGTAATTTCTCTAAGCCTATTAGCTTGCCTAAGAATGTTTCCAAAAATAACCAAGATATCACTCTAGCAGTTTTCACAATAGATAACATTCTACAAGTTCAACACACCACCAGGCATTTCATAGGGATAATAATAAATGCATGGGCTCGGGAAAGTTTGAGGTCACATGCAGATCTGAAAGGACAGAAAAATTTCAAGGATTCAAGCAATAAACATTAGCTCCTATGCCCTTAACCATTGCTAACAAACAGCAATCCCATATGGCTTGACTATCAATATATGCACAATGACAACTACTTTACTCACAAAGCTCCTTTTCCTTTTTTTTTTCCTTCCAAGTTTCTCAAACTTGAATTCTCACAGATAATTACCCCCACCTTTATAGCACCTCTTTACCTGCACATACCCATCCGAGGTAGATTCTATTTTTGAAGAATAAGCAGGCTCTGGTACTACACGGTGCTAAGTTTGCAGAATGTACTCAGCAGCAGCAGCACTGGAGCACATCTACAGATCATCTCTAACCTTCCTCAGTCCCATTCCTGCAGCGTGAACACCCACTGGTCCGGACAGGAAACGGAGGCAGACTTACTATGCAACTACTTCATATTTTTAATTTGTTTCTATTTTTCATACAATATACATCTCTGCAGACTTCAAGACACCTCACACCAGGATACTAAATAATACACCAGGATACTAAATAATACAATGCTCTGCATTAAGCTCACTTAATGCAGCTCAAAATTCTACAGAACCTTGCTGGAAGTTACCATCCTGTTATGAAACTTTGGAAAATAAATCCATCTGCTCCTACCAGCAGTTTCGAGGAAATTCTGTTGTGCAGTTCTCAAAACACTGCAGAATTTGAGAGAATGGGAGAAGTGTTAACGGCACGACTTACACTTCTGAAATTTGCTCCAAAAGGTGTCTCATAATTTTCTTCCAAATTTCCATAGTGACTCACGTACATTTTTCAGACTTTGATTGCACTGTGTATAATACATTTTCTTTTAAATACTACTTCATCAATAAACATTGTGATTTCTTCCTACCATAGCCTATATTCAAAGTGGTAAATAGGTAATTCTTCAGTGATTGAGCCTTTATTCTTAACAGTCTACACACAGGAAAATCTTCGTTTTAGCAGGTGCCAGGAGGAGTCATAATTTTTCTTTCAAATAAAGCTCAAGAGGGGAAATTGAGCACCCTGCTCCCTGAAGCTCCTTTCAAAATCTGAGCCCCATTCATCAACTTTTCACTCCTCTCGCTATCAGACAATGCACTCCAGGTTTCCCTACCACTTGGTGGATTGAAGCGTGTATCAACCTTATTGAAGACGATATAAAACTCTTTATCTATAGGATATAGGCCTCCCTATACCACCAGAAGTCAGGGTAAATTCTGCAGTAAGGGACTGTAAACATGTACTTAAACATGTTACACGCATACTTAGTTCAAAAAACACTAGAGAATACAGAGGTGTAAGTTCTGCATCGCTGTTACCAGCAGCTCAAGCTGATGGAAATCTTTTAAGGCATCTTAGATTTAACAGTATGAAACACTAAGGAGTGAACATCTTAGTGTGCCTATCTGGTTTTAACAACGCCTTTGCAGAGAGCTAGGCAGTGCTGTACTGCTCACTTTTCTTCTTCTTTTTTTTCCAGTTAAAGCTCTTAGCCTGCTCTGTGCCCTGAATATGGGTCAGCTGAAGGCCAGATGTACTGTGATGACCTTCAGAAGACTTGAGAGCCTTCACTCCTGATGCACTCTCCTTCAAATGCTGTTGTAGCTACATTCTCTCTCCCTACTCCCGTGGGCATACCAAAAGTGATGCTTACTTTCCGCCTCCGTTCACAACATATATGGATTTGCAGAATACCCACTTACTCCATTATTTCTGCCAGCATTTGCCACTCTCCGAGAAGGCTATCAGACGCTACAAGCAAGAGCGTCTTCCTCTGATGGGAATTAGGCAGGCTCAGACAAGACCCTACGTGTAAAACAAGGTTAGCTTAAAGAGATACTGCAGTATTATACTTATTTTCTAAATTATTTCTCTATGGAAATAGTTGCGGAAATGAGATGGATAAACTGTGTTTCCACCCAGTTTGAAATGTTTCCAGTAGCAGAAAGTGACAATGTCAATAATACAGATACCAAATTAATAACCACATATATAGAAAATAATTCTTCGCTGCTGCAAATGTCTCTCAACCTGTGCCTTTCACTTTTTATAAAGTAACCCAGAAGAAAAAGTATGCAGATAAATATTTTACTATTCATATATTAGCTTTATCAATTTTAAAGCAGAAAACTAGAGCACGTGTGGTGTTCACAATTAGTTGTAATATTCAACAGGACTGCTCAAGCTCTAAAAGTACATGAAAAATTTGAGTTTGCACATAACTCTCAAAAGTAATGAATTTTTAAAAGCCAACTCCCTCGTTTCATGTTCTGTGTTCTAAATGAGCAACGATACTCTCCACATTTTCAACTCTACACTTTAAGTTACAAACTATTCCCACTTTCTTGTTATTCCACATCCTCATATTAGACAACTTGTAGCATATTTATTTATACAACCCAAAGTGTTTCAACGTTATAAATTTTCTTTCTACAACACTGGACATAAAAAAAGGGATGCATAAGTTGGAAAAGAAGCCGTGTGAGATGCCCACGACTTCCCCAGAACGGTATTTGCTGCATGTTACTACAAAAGGAAGTTACACAGTGCTAATTTAGAGAAATCACAGCTGAGGCTATGGACTATAATCAGCATCCAGCCAGCCATTTTCTGCCAGAATTTATCCAATCCATATAAACACACACTTCAGTTCCTAATCATACCCCAGCAAGTGCTTGGTTGCTGTTGGAAAGCCTATGCTCTCTTTCCTGTTGCTCTGGGACTCCCAGGCTGTACGTACCCTTCCTTCCACAACGGCAGCATCCTCCTGCCATGTGACTATCGGCCAGTATTTAAAAAAGAGCATAAACACCAGAGTGGCAGTTCTGTACAAGCCCAAGCAACACCGGATGCTTTTTCCATTATTATCAACACCAGTTTCCTCTATGGACTATAAATTATACTCTCGTATCTTTTTCCTAGCAGACAGTTCTCTCTAGAATAAAAGGAGCTCCTGATTAAATCAACAGGCTGGAGCATCATCCTTGGTTGCTGGTACTGTTTTCTTTAGTATTAAGCCAATATTAGCATTCTCCTGCTCTGACAGAATTTTCTCAGGATTCCAAGATTTATTAAACTTAAATGTCATCAGTTATTACCATGGCATTTTCAGAACTCAGCATATTTATACACTTTGTGTATGCATCCTTAGCATATTCTTGGTGTCACTTCAAAACTTAGGAGGATGTCTTTTTCGTTTCAAGGTACACAGCCTACCTTTATTTCTTAGGGCTCCCCACCATATATATGCCCTTAAAAACATTGGCTTCTCTTTGCCAAAAATCTAGATTATGTAACCCTCATTTTGTATCATTTTCCACTCCCCCCTCCATTTCCTACATATATATAAAACCAGCTGCCGTAACATCACCCGATCAGACGTGTGTTCCATATTCCCCGCTCCTCTTGATTACAGAATTGGGCACTAGCTGAGGCACTGTTCCCACATAAATCTCAACTTGGTCTGATTTTTTTCCTCAGATAATTTTATCTGTTTCTTTAGTTCTCTCTGAATGTTAAACACATTATTCACCAATACAATCCCCACTGAGGAGAACCAGCTTCATACAGTAACTATTCCTTATCAAACCATCAGTCTGAAATCCATTTATGATTTCACCTTTACCTGACACAAACCAGTTCAAAAACATCATCTTGTTTTGGGTAGAAAAACGTTTATGGTAAAAATACAGACAGACTTAAATGTGATACCTAAACTTAAACGTAATATTTAAAGTTTTCANACCACTGTTCACTGTTCAGTTTGGAAACCAGATGAACAGTCCAAACAGGTCAGAGGGCCAAATAGTTGCGTAGGAAAGCACCTTGATACCCTGAACTTCCATTTGTCAAGCAAATCTCACTCCAACAGAAGTTGCCCATCTGTTGCGTATAAAAATAGCAAAACCAGTTTGTTTGCATTCCCAGTAAAAGCTAATCAACGCGGGGGAGCAAGAGACCTCTCTGTTTACGAGCAGGCTTCCCAGAAGTATGAAGCAGAAGTTACTATCGACAAGGACTCCTCGCCCTGAGAGTGGGAGGGAAGCTTCTCAGTTTTGCTGAAAACAATAAAGAGAACCTTATCCAACTCGGTAAAATAACTATATAGAGGTAAGATCATATGGTCACGTGGTATGAATTTAAGAAATTCTCATAAACTCATCATGGATTATGGTTTTAGTTGGAAACAGAAGAAAAGCTCTCCTTCCACAGCTCTAACACTTGCACCGAGTGATTTAGGAAGCTGAGGAAACAACCTTTTGTCCAAGGTTTAAAAAAAAAAAAAAAAAGTGTTCTTGGTAAAGAACAAAACTAATGGAATCACAGCCTGATAGTTCAGTTGCTCTTTTCCAGCTATTTAACTAGTTGTTTGCTTTGCAAGAAAAATCTCATTTATGCCTTAAAAATTATGTGCCTGAGAAACTAACTGGCTAAATATTCCAAGCTACTCTGTTTAGAAAATATTCCACATACACTACCCATTTCATAAGAAACAAACATCATCTCATGGTATCAAGAATCTTTAAGCACCACCTGCAGCTACTAGAAGCAGCAGAGTAGCAAAGTTTCTAATCACCGAATTTTAAAGAAAAATGCACAAAACTTGACATTATCACAGATAAGCCCCAACAGACAAAGTTCATCTTTTTGTTACTTCTCTTATCCCAAACCCCAGTTTCAGATAACGATTTAACATACTCCAACAGCCAAAACAACACGTACGACTCAGTATTCTAGGAACCCACACCCTCTCCTAGAGGGGGCAATCAACTGTCTCAACACTGTTAGTTCACACCATTCCTCCCAGGAACCCGGGGTTATTGCTGCAGGATTGCAGACACTACAGAGACCTGTGGTAGAGGGAACTTATCTCAAGTGGGAGAAATACATGTTGGAAAGCCAGCCCACATAAAACAGAGACATCTACCTCTTGGAGTATATGTGATCCTCAGGAAAATCTGGCCTTGCTTCTGTCAAAGCAGTATTTACAATAAACTGAATGTGCTGACGAAGCTAACGACTCCCGACAGACTTTGGATGATTTTGAACTATGGTTATGAAGGTCAACATTCGATCTTGAATTCTGCTGTTAGAAGACATCATTATCAAAACAAAAGCTCCTAAGTACCAAAACAAAGATTCACTAACAAATCTCGCTCACTAAATAAGAATGAAATTGAGCTCTTGGAAATCTAGGGAAGCATGAAGATACCACCCCATTAAAGAACAATCCACGGCATACCTGCAGTTTTAGTTATAAAAAGTACCAGACAGCAGAATTCTTCCTTTTGCAGTATTTATTATTTGCACACACACTTTCATGAGTGTGAAGAGTGAAAAAGTGAGGGGGGGAAGTAACTTCCTCACACAAACACATCACTGAATTTTGGAAAACTCTAGTGTTCTATGAACCTGAGTAACATGGGAAGCCATACAGCAGAAACTGAACTAACAATTTCTAGTTTGCCAGAAACATCATTTTAAACAGCCAACAATCGCTGGATTATTCTGAATGTAAATTTTGAGCACTTGTGTTCTTTTTCCCCAAGATCTGCAATGCATTAGGATTGTAGCAGTGTAGAAACTCATTCATGTCAATTTGCTTTAGAATTGAAGCCTTAAAAGTGAAGCTTTCTGTGGGCTCTGATTGCTGGGGTCTTGGCTGAAGAATTCCCACAAGTCAGGTCAGAATACCTTCACCACACAAGGTGGATCCACCCGTCTGAAACCATTGGGCAATTTACACCAGTAACAAGGAGGGGGGCACACCCATACCTTGGATGCAGGGTGGACAGCTTCTGGAACACTGCTTCCCAGCTAAGACTTGGAAGCGTTTATACGTGAAACTCCTTGTGAGCTGGGAATCCTTTTATCAGACTACAGACAAACCAAGAATAAACTTAGAACGCAGACTAGAAGAGTACTTTGTAAAATCTTATATGAAAACAAACCCGCTATCCCTCAGACAGCCTCTCTACAGTGTGGTATACATTAGTTAGTCTTAAGGAAAAATTCTGAGGTCAACCTCAACTGGTAAAACAAAATAGGAGGTCACGGCAGTTTGTATTTGCATGTTTAGTATCTTCTTATGTTGACCACATTATGATCTGATTTACTATCTTATCAGCCAAATTTAAGAGACATTGAACTCTTCTTGTACTAATTAAGGACACCTACTTTATTTGAATGGTGGTGCTGCTCACATGTTCTCCTTCCCCTTAAAATAGGGTCTTAAGTACTCAACAAGAGCTTCAGAAAGGACAAAACACCCTCAGTGAGCAACCAATACAAAGAAAGGTCTTCACAGTTCTGTGAAGAGTTCTACAGGGATACAGCTCGTGTCTAAAATACCTTGTGGAACTATGTGTTTTATATCCTCAACATCCTGAAACTGGAAGGGGGGTGAACACCAGGACTGTTGCAATGGTTCCAGCAGCAATAGTGTATGTCTAGGTAATATACAATATCTTTCACTTAAATTTTCAAGTGCTCTTATAAACACTAAATCACATCACGCCTACTTGGTTAGTTATTATCCACTTCTTACAGCAGCACATACCTAGGTAGAGACTGAAGTGGGCTGAAGGGGCAGTAAAAGAAGAATCATTATACCTGAAGTCTTCACTGTGGATCCTTTGATCCATCTAAAAGCATTCTCTGTTAACACATCTGATCTCCATCCCAACCCTTGAAGCATTTCATCCACTTCTACACTGAAGGAAGAAAACAGGGGAAGGCAGACACACTCCCAACATCTTCCATCCAAATATGGTGTTCTAAATTAATCAAGGATTACCGATATAAAATGAAACACATCATTGCAGCACATAGAAACACCTGCCCGTAGTTGGATGAAAGATCAGCTCAAGCATTTCTCATTTTTACTCAGAAGAGGTATTTGTTATGCTGACTTCAATAAAGATGATGCAACCGTTAAGTAAAGAATCTGCTTAATTTATTAAATGAAAGCTTAATCTCACAGGGAACCTCTCATTCAATAATTTTTCATGAAAAATCCATATTTAAAAAGACTTTAGCACTTCAAGTCACTCATTCTGGGTTGTCTTTTCTCTTTGCTCCCCATTCCCAGCAGCAGAGATGGCAAGCACATTTCCAAAGAACGCTTTCAAAGACTCATTGAGGCACTTTTGCTGCAAGTTCACCGTTTCATCGTTTTACTTCTGAATTGCTTTGTGTAACTACAAGGCTAATCAAACTTACCCTTCCTGTTAGCGTGCCAAGCACAAAGAGGAAGATGCTTAACAAGGAATTCTCAGTACTCTGTTAGACTGCCATACATTTAGACCAAGCTTCTTGGGCACTGTGTTTTCTTGAGTTTTTTTTTTATTTCAGGTAGCCAAGGAGGGAAGCATCATTAAAAAAAAAAAAAAGTAAATGAACCTAAGAGTATGTCAACAGGAGTTTGGGCTGCCAGCCACTACCAGCACTCAGGTGTGCCAGGGCAAGAAAGGTAAAACACTGGCACTGGGGTAAGCCAGGAAAAGGTGGAAGCAGCAGGTGGTACAAGGACAAGTAGAGCAGAAGGGATGTAAAGAAAATACCAGGAAGGCAAGGTATGCGGGGGATAAATAGATTACAGGAAATGTTTAGTGATTTGCCAGTGTCTACGAGATCCGTCATCATGACTTCAAGTTTCACAAGTGCTGCTGGAACCCATTCTCACCAGGCTGACAACCTGGGATGACTCAGTACAACTGAGCTGTGCTGTTCTGCTCTGTCTTAAAAACACACAAGCAGAAACATCCCATTCGTTTAGACTGCTGTGTGATAACTGTATGTAAATAAGCCCCAAAACTTGACATACTTCTCACAACACATACACGAGACTCATAGAAGAACAAGTGCTCTAAATTTCACTGTTCAGCCAATATAAAGGACTGACCATTTTTTCAAGAACACAGTATGTAGAACTACAATTACTATTAAAAATATATTTAAGCCCATGTCCATGTTATTTCAGAATTGTGTATTACATGCTCTCAGATTGATTTAAAGCATTTTCATTTAGGATGTTTGTGTTTTCACTAACTGGTTATCTGGTCTAAACCCGTCAGCAACTACTTATCACTGTTTTAATACTGCAAATAGCTTCAATCAACAGAGAGAGTTTTTCCAACTTACATATCAAACAACTAAAAAGAACAAAAGTGCGTGATAAGAGACAATCCTCATTAACAACTAAGCTTAACAGAGTAGGACTTCTCATGTATGTATCAATTAAGGCACTAATGTTTTACAGAAATTTTGTTTGCTACATAAAAGTAGTGCTGCTAGAAAAGCAATATTAAGCCCTGCAACAATTGCAAAAAACATCTTACAGACCGATTAAATTACTACATATTTATCTCAAAGTATAAGCACACTATGCGAGTCACCAATTTCTCAAAATGCAATTTTCCTGTAACTATTGAAAAAATATAAAGGGACTGCCCAACAGTATTCCTATTTTAACGCTGCATGTACAGCAAGGCAACCAAAAGCCGCATGCACGCCGTTCCTACAATTCATCCCTCTTTCCCATCCAGCCCATATTGGTTACTTTCCTTTACTCCATCTTTTTGATTTCCTCTACCTGTGCTATATTTTGCCAGCCAAAAGAGTAGCGTAGTTTAAGTGCTTTCTGCTGTTAAACAGAGAAATACCTTTATGTCTATGTCTGACCACAAGACAACAAAAATCTCTTGGGATGTTTTGCGCTGGGCGTTGCCCTTCTGCACCAGAGCCAGCCCTGCCCAGACGCTGAGCTATAGCTGGGTGTACTCCAAGAAAAGGATGAGGGGCTCAGAGACAAATACAAACAAGCAGAGACCACAAACAGATGCCTAGCTGGGAATTCTACCGAAAGGGGAACAGTAAGCTGTTAAAACTCAAAGGAAGTGTGGCCAGAGTTAATTCCTTTTGACCCCATCGGCAGACAGGTCTTTGTTTTTAACAAAGAAATGCAGAATTTTTATCCAGTCACTATTCCTTTCTCATACATTTGCCTCCTCCCTTCTTGTCACTCCCACTCAAAAGTGGCCAAAAGTTATAACTGCCATTAGCTGTAGGTAAGCAATTAAAACCAAGACAATCTACGGTCACCATTGCACTAATGCAACACACCCTTGGCGCGCGTGCAAACCTGAAATTGCTAGCGGGGCCAGCTGCTGAGAGTCATACCCAGCAGAGACCACTTTCCAATCAAGTTTGTTATTTGTATTGCTTGAAAGCAAACCCATAAGAAAAAAATGCAGGTGAAGAGCATAATTACTCATCATCACCATCGTGCAAACCTGTGCCTAACTGAAAATCTGTAAATGCTTAAATTTTGTCTTGCACATCTGAAAAGCTAGCCTCTAGAGACCTGCATTCTAGAGTTTGGGAACTACCATTAAGGAGAAAGCAGAGGGCAGAAAAAGAGGTCTTTTAGATGACTTCTATTTCCCAGAGGTCAGCTGAGCGAGTACATAGAAGACCTGCCAAGCAACACACACAAGATGGAGGGACGGAACAGGCAAGAATGCATTTCTTGACCGCAAGCAAATCTGGCTTGCAAAACGGCAGGGTGACCAACAGATCAACGGCCAGCTCGCATCTCCAGCTACATGTGCGTGGGTCATCTTCTGGATGCATCTGCATTTACACATTGCAGGAACAGCCAAGCCAAAATCTTAAAATCAGTTTAAAAAAGGATTTGGCCTTCTTATCCATAAGTTTGCCTGAAGCTTTAGCTAGAAGTCTGCAATCTGCTAAGTATTAGTTAGGAAACAAGCACAGTAATCACAGTTCGTATAATTGAAGTGAAAGTTGTGGTGCAGAGTCACCACTGAGGCTGCGACTTTCACCAGATTTATCTACACATACAGATAATACCCATAGATAATCTTGATCCTTAAATCACCAACCTTGACTTTGTCTGTCCAGTGGCATAGTTCAGCATTAGAGATTTCAGTCATACTAATGGAAGCCATGAACTTTTTTATTTTGTAAGAGTTAATAAATTCAAATTTGAACAGTGAGACAGATGGGGAAACTGCTAAGCTAACACAAAATTGCATATTTCAAAGGCTGTTTTCTGGCATGATTAAAAAAAAAAAAAGATAAATCTGCTAGAAACCATGCCAGAGGCAAGTGGAAATATAATCAAGTCAATGCCCGAAAAGCCCACCTTCTGAAGGCTATTTGCTCTGTTCCCAAGCAAACAGCTATAATTATCTTCTCAACTACCTACAGCACGCTGTTAAGTTTAATGAATTTCACTGTAAAAGAGTTAGCTGCTGCACAATAAGAGCTAATGCATTCCTTGTTAAAAATAAAAACCACACCAAACACAACCTCATTTCTTGAAACATCCCTTGACAAGTCATGGTATCTGGGAGTATCCCATTGTCTTCTGGCTCATTAAGACCCCTACCAGAAGGCTCTACTTCAGTATCCCTATGCATGCACGGCTAGGTTGGTAAGCATACACAGCAGACAGATGTTACAGCATGTCATGATATGCTAGAGCTGACTATCCCGTTGCATGCTAGAATAATCTTGCTGTTAAAAAAAAGAAGGCTCAGAATAATGCTGCTTTGCATTTTACATATCAGCTTTCATCCAAGGATCATAAATCCTTTCTTTTGTCCAAGAACCATTTTCCTAACCTCATATCCACAAGATGGATATCCTCCTTTATCGCAATTTTACAACCCCAAAAAGTTAAGAGTGACTTGTTCAAAGTCACTCAAGCAGTAAAACCGAAACCACGTTCCAAAATCCAGACCATCGCCCTGTTGTCAAAACGCAGCCTGTGTCTCACAGTGGGAAACAAGAGACAGACTGGCTACAACTTTTTCCAGTTCAGCGGACAAAGCTTTCCCTTTAAGCGTGTTACAACACTGGAGCCAAAAACCCACCTAACAGAAAATGAACCACATTCAGACTTTCACTGCCTGAGTGTCGCACAAACCCCGCCTCTCAGAAAGACGCCTGGCAAACATTCCAAGGGAGGAGTAAACCCATCTCCCTGCCGTCCCGATACCGAGCGAGGGGCGAACCAAACTCTCTGCGTTGAAGCGGGAGTGAGTTTGGTTTTAAGTAACTTGGACTTCACTTTACCAGCCTCACATGACTGATTTAACTTTATGAAGTTAAATCAAAAGAAACCTTCTAGGAAATAACACAGAGACATTCTTTTTTCCAGAGAAAATACCAAGAGAGCAAAGGAGGAGCCGCTCATTGTCTGTCTCCAGCCAGCTGGCAAACTCATTCCCCCGAGGCCAGACCTCAAGCTTCAAGGGCCTGAGATGGAAAAACTCACAACTACCTGAGGAAAAACTCAGAAGCACCCAGAGAACGGACAGGCACGCTCTCCTTGCCAAGGCCACGCATGGCAACAGCTCCCTGAAGCTGATTAACGATGTTTACACACCACAACGGGTTAGCTGAGCCCAGCCACTTGCTTGTGCTCTTCCCAGGGTGTTTCAGGAAAATAAAACACAGACTCTCAACAGTGAATGGTCCTCAAAGCTGCTGAGCATGTATCCAACGCAGTCTTCACACATCCCCAGTGAAGACCGGGGATTTAACTGCAGTGTGAAGTTACCTTCACTCCAGCATTTCTAAGATGGCAGTATCTATCAAAAGGAAGAATTTTCACAATCGTTTCTTTTTCCCGAAAATAATCAGATAGACATCTTTAAACTGGAGTTTCAGATCAACACTAAAGACCAGAGGTGTGGGTTTGTGCTATCAAATGGTTAATAATTTGTGTGTTATCAAGTACTTGTAAAGCAAGTTTTTTCCCATATCCACCCCAGCGCACTTCAAGTGCATTTGGTAGCTTTCTCCAACTTCAGTAATCCTTAGTACGCAGGGAGTTTTTTCAACAAGAAAATTATCATTTTTTTCTGCTAGCAGAAATGTTGGCTGCCTACATCTTAAAATTTCAGTATCTTACCCATACTATGCTTCTACTGCACCCAACAATACCCATGCCTTACAAAACAAAACAAACCTACTACCAGAAAACCTTTGTTCTTCTTTGAACATATTCTCAGTTTTCATTTTAAGGAAAACGATGAATTCAAGCTGTGAGAAACAGAGCACAGTTCGGATTTATTTCCACAACAATATTTAGCTGCTTTTAGTGCACTCAAGTTCCCAGTATGAAAGAACTCATCATTCTTCAGAACACGGGGGCTGCAGAAGCCGTGCTACCAGACCGGGTGTAAAAAACAAGGCAACCTAACTTCGCAGGGACTCCAGCAGGTACTGGAGGCAGCCCAACCACACCACCAATACGCTCCATGTATGCCAAATTATCTCGAGAAGCAGGGCAGGATTTTAATTTTAGCAAGCCTAAAGCATTATTGGTTTATACAGCCCATATCCACAGGAGAGCTGAAAGCTACTGAAATGCCAACCAGCCCAGTGCAGGCAGAACTGACTCGAGTTCAGCAGAGTCCAGGATATGTCAAATCACGTCGGAAACAAAAGTACAAGGAGCCAACACCTTTCAATTAACAAGCTGACATAGGAGTGCATTTGTGATAGTTGTTCAACACATTGTTTTGGGGGTTTTTTGGGGGGGGGGCGGGGCAGAGTAAAGTATCTAATTTTAGACCCTGTAAGCAAGAACTCCCACAAAAAAAAGAAAAAAAAACACACAACAACAACACACAAAGAAAAACCACACAGCACAAACTTGCTGCTGGCTTTAAAATTACAAAATTTTGCCAATAATGCACTTTTAAAAATCACAACAGGCAAGTACAAATAAGTTTTAAAATTACAACAGGAGCATGTTTTGTCTTCCTCATTGTTTCTGACGCCATTTCCTAGGAAAAGAGTACTAGCCTCCACAATTTAAAAAAAAATATCCCATGGTTTCTGTACCTGAATGAAGAAGGCTCATTTCAAATTAGGATCTGAACACAGGCTACAAAACATTGCTGATGTATTTCAAAACCAAAACATTTGTTTGAAACTGTGTTATTTATTGCAACAGAAGGATTTCAGGTGTTTATACTTTTCCTTCAGTGCTTATTTTGCAGTAAATGCTTTCCCCATTTTTACATAAGTTTAAACATAACACACTACTAAAAAATCCTATTCCAAATCTAATGCTTTATGGTTAAGTTTTCGGCAAATTGCACAACCAGGTGCTTCTTCCCACCCATCCTTTGGCTTTCTAACAAGTACTCAACCTCAAAAAAAAATAAAAAGCAAATCCTAATTGTATGAAAAAACAGAATGCAACAATAAAAAAGTTACAAACCTATTAACTTCTGATTCCCACATGCATTTCCCACATGACTGGGAAACTGTGGTTTACACTAGCAGACCACGTCTAGGCTGGGTTTTTTTAATCCAAATGACTTGATGGAGAACAGGAGTGTTACTTGCTCTCTCTGAAGGACAGACCACAAATACCCTGACTAAAAAAAAACAAAACAAAACAAACCCCATGTCAAGAGAGATGTCTTGCCCTGAGAAGCCGACCACTCCTGCACCACCGTGACACAGTTCCGGGGGGACACAAGCAGCAGGTGCTGGCACAGCCTTAGGAACGACACTACCCAAGAGCAGTCAAGTCCTTTTAAGGATTAGCAAAAAGAAATAAGTTAGCCCTGCGATGAAGTGAGCATTTACCTGTACGTGACAGTAACACAGCGATGTATTTTGTGATGGCTGGAAAAAACCAACCCTTTAGGAGTTGGAGGGTTTGTTTGGCATTCAAGGGCTGGTAGCCAAGCACCCCATCAGCCTGTGCCAGCCCAGGCAGCTCTCCCGGATGGTCCAAATGCACCCAACAAATAAAAAGCCCCACAACAGTGCAGCCACTTGCCAGATTGCCACAAGAACAAAAGTACAGCAGGTGGCCATCCACAGCTCCCAATTAAATCATAGGCCTCTCAGGACTCTACACCAGTCCCTGGGTAGGGTTGTATCTGTTTAACGTTACTCTTCATCCTCAATTTTCAAAATGAAAAGAAAATGGCTTTTAGTGACACACAAACCATGGAAGGAGACTATGAGCCAAATGGTATTATTCACCACTCAATAAAACAGAAAAACTATCGCATCTTTTTCTCCTTGTTCTCCTTTTTTCTTTTCCCACCCCTTTCAATATTTATTAAGCAAACCAGTGCTTATCTGGAATAAATCCCTAGGCTCAGCGAAACAACAGGTGGTAGACTGAAGTAGCAACAAATGACTCAAACATTTTATGACAAACAGATATGGGACTATTGCCCGTCGGACCAGCTTTCAGTTACTTCTTTATAAAACAGCAGCAGCTAACCCAGGGAGCTCCAACAGCCCCGAGCCAGGGCCCCAGCTCCCCAGAAAGTGCCAGGGGAGCCCTGGCTTCTTCCCCCTCTGCTTCCCAGGCTGAGTTCTCCGAGGGAGCCGATGTCGGGATGTGGGAGAAAATCTGACACTTGCCATTTCAGACAAGAAACTTGGGAAAGGCTGGTTCTCAAGAAAAGCTGCAAAGCACAACCTGTGCCTCCTCTGTTCAAGTGCGGTATTTTAAAATGACTTTTCTTTGCTCATTACCTTATCTCTCTACATTCAAAGCACCTGTGACCAGCTGCTTTTAACCCTAAATAGGAACAGAATTTTTTTAGCTTCTGCACCTTGCTGTGCTCCATAAAAAAGATGACTTGGGTCACCTGCAGACAAACACCTAGTCATTACAATTATGCTAATCTTCAGAAACAGAAAACTAACCAGAAAAAGCAGCACTAAATAATCACTTCAACATATATCTCACCAGTAAGTTCATTCCAATAGCCTTACACCTGAAATGTACTCCCTGCCAGGTCATTCAAGGGGGACAGGGACAGCACAGAGGCCACCCCAGCCATACTTCCACCCTCCAGGGAGTTCTCAGGCATGGACTTGGAAAAACATCTTCCAGTCTCATGCCAGCATTATTATTCTGAAATCTGAACTAGCATTACAGATCTATTCTGCAAAGGTTAATAGTTTGTCATGTTTCTACTATTTTTACCGAGAACGATGACAAAAGACAGACACACCTAAAAATTATCTCCAGTCCCACTTACAAGGTACTATGTGGTCTGAGGTTTTGGTTTCTTTTTCATTTATTTATTTATTTTTAAATAAGGGGCACCACCACTTGCAGAAGTAAAAAGGCCATGAACTAAAAAGCTTACTACCTAGGAGAAAGTGATAAAGGATGGAAAACCAGAGACAGAGGCTTGAAGTCTTTTTACACCCCTAAAAATATATTAAGGGTTTGTTGGGGTTTTTTTCCTAAAATTTAGCAATTTGAGACCAGACAAAACTTATTTCACATGGAGAGGCACTAAAAATATGTAAAATTACATGGCATCAGAAGAAGAACATTGTTACCAGCATTTTGTAGTGGTTTTGATGTCTTTAATCTATTGCTTTCCTCTTGCAATACTGTTCATTTCCATTCCTCTTACTGCAGTAGCTACCTATCTTAACAGAAGAGGCATCAGCTCAGAAGGATAATTAAAAACAGTTGCGTAATCTACTTGATATTCAATAAATAAAAATGTATAATACATAAGCACTGTTGAAACAATGAATCACTGTACTAAAGCAGTTTATATTCTTCAATTCCTCACCTGTTCCAGATAAAATATTCACTAAAATAACAACTGAAATTTATAGAAAACATTTATATCCCAGTTTTGGTATCGGGACCCATGCCCCAGCGTTTTTAACAATGCAGTATAATAAAATTGAGTATTATAAAATGTCTGTTACATTAAGACACTACCACACTCTTCTGATCAAATACACAAGCCAAGTCCAAAAAAAGACTGTACTTATTTCAATTCAAACAACACTTAGCTTACTTGAAGGAAGGAAAAAAAAAGAAGATAAAAAGAAACCAGTGAATACCCAGTAGATCTTTCCTGTCAAGAAGCTAATATCTCCATGTTGCATGGGTACATCTAGGATCGTTACTTCTACAGTAGTGTCCTGGCAACTGGGAGAAACTGTATAAGAGAGTCTATAAAACAAGAGGAACTTGGGAACAAAAAAGTTGGTACCACCTCTGTGACACTCAACCCCGGTGTACTTACACACTGGCCAGGGCCAGCCTGGAGCAGCTATCAGAGCCTAGCTGCAGGAGCCAACAATGCAAGTCTTGCATTTCTTAAGCCACAGCAAGGGTGACTGTTCCCCAAAGCCACTAGTCAAGTTAAGGAGAGTGAGACAAAATCCCAGCAGAAACAGCATAAGCGCTGGTGTTTATTCAAGACAGGTTTTGTCAGTCCTATATCAAGGTGGAGTGGTCTTGTAGCTTGTTAGCTAGTCTTGCTGGCCAAAGAAAAAAAAAAAAATAATCACCCCTTTTCCTTCCAGTGATCAGCCAGTCCAGCTATTATGGGATATTTAACATGATGTTATACGCGTTACACTACAATGCAGTCTTCCAGGGAAAACAAATACTTTGGGGAGTGAAGGATTCAGATTGCAGCAAAGGGAGGAATCAAACCTCATGTTTGCACACCTGTGCAGATTCAGCCCAGCCTTGCCTTTTATCACCTGCAGCTGTAAGGCCTGACGTGCACTAATTAGGCAAAAAACAGGACACTTGCTTACAAGACAGGGCTTAAAACTACTTGCCTGGACTGTAGCTTGAAGCACACACAAATATCTTTATTTGGTTCTGAGGAGTCATTCTTTAACTATAATCTGTAGATACGCTTTAATAAATTGTACAAAGATGTTATAGCAAAGTGTTTTCATGCACAAAGATATAGGGAGAAAAATGTGAGAAATAAGGTAGTAGCTTTAACAATATTTAGTGCAGACAGGGAAAAAGCAAGGGACTGTCTCACATATTCCCTACCCTTGTCAAGTGACATGCCCTGCCCCTCTCAGAAAGGCATACGGGTGGCTCATTCCACCCATGCTCCCTCCAAGTGCAGTCTGGGGCACAGCTGCAGCCTGACCGTGCTTAGAAGAAAAGAGAAGTGGGAGCCCAGCTTTCAGCGTTCAGCCTTGGGTCAAGCTTGTCCGTCACTCACTGCATTTAAATCATTAAGTGCATGTCAGATCAGCCCAGCCACCTGTCCGTGAGGGCTGGATACACAAATACACATCAGCTTTTTTCTTTTTAAGACATAACTACCAAAAAATGGAGGAGTAACACACAAAAAAATCTAAGTTGTTCTTGAGTAAGCCCCTGCTTTGACATCCATTTGTTACATTCCAGACACACAGGAGCTTCCCTTGAGACAATGATGAAAGACAGGATGGCACAAACCTTGCCTCAGAAAAGAGAAGGGAATGGATATCATAAACCCCACCAACTTCACAGGCTGAGAGCTTTCACACCTGTTAACACCTAAGGAAACAAATTCTCTAACCATAAAGGCAGATACAAGCTTAAAAAGGGTATTGAATATTTTAGAATAGTTCAGTTACAAGGGACCTACTAAGATCATCCAGTCCAACTGCTTCCTTTAGAGCTACTGCCGTCTCTTCCTGAAATTGAGACAGAAAGCACTTAAACATTCAAGATAAAAAAAACAAACAAAACAAAAACTCAAAACAGTAAATTGACAAATTATTCTCTGAAATTCCTGCTTTAAGGATTAAGTAATTCTAAAATTTCATTTTAGAATTTCTATTTTTTAGGAAGAAAGTGTCTGTAAACAGTTAACAATTATCTTGTTTACCAGTTCTCCTCACTTTCTTTTTTTTGCTTAATTTTTTTTTAATTTCACCACCATGCCTCCTAGCCAGCATTTATAAACATGGCACCCAGCCTTACTCGATAATGAGAGCATAAGAAGTAGATATGCTTCTATTCTCCTACTCTCTTTTCTTAAAAAAAAAAAGGGGGGGAGAAAAACAATATTTACAAATATCTGGACTTTTGAACAAAAACAAACGAAGGAACAGAAGAAGTGCTCCAGACAAGCTGTGTGAGCAAACAAGTAGCTTGCCACTGAGAGCATTTTATTTGTAAGAGCATTGTTTTCCAAACCAGCTCTTGTTGGCTCTGTTCTTGACATTAGAGAAGCTGAAAGAAAACAAAAACTCCTCTCCTGTTCACAGTCAACAAAGCTCTTCCCCAAAAGATCCCTGGAACTGGCACATACACGCACACACACTCCAGAGCTAGACTGGCACAGTCTCCTGGCCTCAAAACCCAAGTTTTTATGTGCATTGTCATAAGCCAGGTTAATGTAGTAATATAAAAAGATGCCTTCAAAACCCTTCATCAGTAAGGTGACTGTACAGAACAACAGATAAACTCCAGTCAGACAGGATCTCCAGAGTCCCCCTGAACTTCCCATCTAGTTCCAACACCTGCCCAAAGCTGGGCTAACTCCAAAGCTCAGTAATGAAACCCAAAGCTGCACAGTGGAGTTTTGAGCGTGTCTGCGGATGGAGACTTACCAAAAATGGATACCGGCCTCCCTGGGCAACCTCTTCCTGCTACCTATGCCCTCTCACCATGAACATTTTTTTGTTGTTTATAACCAGTCAGAATTAAATAAAATCGTATCTCCCATTGTTCCCATTACTACACCAGGGTCTTGCTGCCAGACCACTGCCTCCTGTCCTACCACAGGGCTCCTCTCAGAAAACTGGTGTTCTATTTTCTCCATAGGTACAAACTAGGCAGTTGAAGACAGCAACGAGATCTCATCTCCAACCTTCCAGTCATCTCAATAACCATTTGATAGATTCCCTCCAGCTTGCTGATATCCATTTTATCTTCAGGAGTCCAATACCGGGCACAATTTTCCAGCTGCATTCTCCCAGATGGTAAGCAAGAATAATTGCTTCCATCAGTTTGCTGGCTACGCTCTTTCTACTGCAGCTGAGCTGGTGGCCTTTATCATTGCAAGGGCACACTGCTGACTCAACCTGGTATCCACCAGGTTTATTTAAAAAAAAAACCCAAACCCACAAATAAACAAGCCCCCTCATACCCAAAGCTGCTCCCTGTTCTATACAAGGTACATGTGTATCCACTGAACCTCCTGAGATTCTGTTGGACCCTTCCTCCAGCTTGGTGACATCCCACCTAACCACAGGCTGCTATGCCATTAAACACTCTCCTCCCTTTGGTGTCATCTGCAAACCTGGTAAGGATGCTCTTCATCCCATCATCCACATCAATGAAAAAAATGTTAAGTAGTGTCAACAGCCAGGAAGCCCCACAAATACATGCACTATGACCACACACCTTCAAAGAACCACTTAAAGTGACCAGGCCATCACTATTAATTATAAAACTAGCAAACAGTAAGACTTATAGTATGTAGTAGATCTTTGCCTAAGTGCAGGGAGTTGGAAGGTCCTACACTGTTACTTGCATGAAAGATTAAGACCAGATGATTATTATATGAGGCTTTGAGCAATCCGGGCTAGTGGAGGGCGTCTCTGCCCATGGCAGGGGGGTTGGAACTTGATGATCTTTAAGGTCCTTTCCAACCCAAACCATTCTATGATTCTATAATTATGTTAATTTTTTTTTCTCTAAAATTCCCTTTAAATTCTCTAATTTCTCTAAGCAAGTAGAAACCAACCAGACATGAAGTGCTCAATACCACAAATTCAAAATTAATAAATCATCAACTGATGTTTACTACCTGTACACTCAAAACCTGTGGGCTGGTGCAGCGGGAGTGTCAGCATCCAGGCAAGGCTGCCCTCTTACTTTTGTAACACAGGAACAGTGCACATGGACCACGGGGTCCTAAAGCAAGGTCTGAAGAGAAAAAAGCTTCACCTATATCTAACTGAAAGTATGGTCACAGACCAAGAAAAACTGCTTAACACAAATACTAAATCTATGAACAAGGAGCACAATATTTGACTCACCTTGGAATTCTTTAACATAACAATAATAAAAGTCAGCTGAGGATGATGAGGAGATGAAGACTGATGTGGCTTCAAACCTCACTTTATTCCTGTGTTTTTTTTTTTTCTTTTGAAATAAGAATAAACAATACATTTCAAAGTCTTAGAAACATGACCAGATTCAGCTGTAAATTCTGGCGTACAGAAGAGTAAAAAAACCCTTAACACTACTTACTGGATTAAGCATTGCAGAGGGACTCTGCTAACTAGGTCAATATCCCAGCTCTGCCACCAACTTCCTATGGGACCTTTGTCATTTCTCTTAATTCCTCCATTGTCTTCAAACAAAATTGATGATACGTTCCTTCCCCACCAAGCAGATCGATTTCATTAATATTTGTTAATCCCAAATCACCTATGTTGGGTCACTTGCAGCTAAAAACCCCTTAAGAGAGCACAGCTGCCATCTTCCTCATATCCTGTTACAACAGCCAAAACCCAGTTTCCTTTTTTTGCCCATCCTAGAAGCCAGGCTTTCCAAGAGACAGTAAGAAACCCCACATGGACAGCCAATATTTATCAGGCCACTTCCCTTCAGGGGTCCAGGTGTTCTCAGACCACCTAAACAGACCACGCGACATTACTTACTAAAATACTGTGATTTTCCATTAAAAAAAAGCAAGCCCTAGTGAAGGTAAGCAGACTAACAGCATGCTTCCATGCTAAAACTTCATGTAGTTTACTACTGTCTTGTTTAGCGTAAGCAAGTACAACAAATTTATCAATTTCACTTTGCTGCTTTAAATAAGGAAAGGTACAAGCATCCTAAAATTACCTGTATTGCCCAAGGAAATAGGAGTTACATAAGCAGCTTAATATCAAAAAGAATTCTCAGTATAAAGCTTTAGCTAGTGCAAAAGCATCTTAACCAAGGACCCCGGGGGGTAATTCAGCTTTCAGTCCCACCACATGTAAATTACTAACCAGTTCTATCATTTTCAGTTTCAGATTTTCTTTCTAATGGATTTACTGCAATTTTCGGTTCTCCAACTGACACAGAAACTTGTGACAAATCACAAAAAAACCTTTGTCTTTAAAAACCTTACCAACCAGGGCTGAACTCAACCATAAGCTGCATTCAAATTCCAGNAAAGGGGTCAGTTCACATCAACATTAAAAAAAAAAAAAACGGTAGTGTGTCGTTCTCTCATTCCTGTTAAACGAGAGAGGAGAAAACACAATTTTCCTAACGTGGCTCACTACCGTGGAGGGAGGCGACACTGCTGACCTGGAGACATAACCGAGGTGAGGGGAGAAGCTGTCTGTTCCAAGAGCAGCTGAGACGGTTGGGAAAACACTTGGAGCCATATTCATCTCCAGTTACAGCCAGGCTTCCCTCCAGTGCAAACACCACACCTGTATCCCCTCTTTTCCACACATTTCAACTCTGCACACCAAAAGCTCCGTCTTCCTCAACCCGCTCAGCCCAGGGAGCTGCCTGTACCAGACACGCGGGGCTCGACAGCTGCTCTACAGCTTCTGTATTTTATTTTTTTTTTGCTTTAGAACAGCAGTTATTTACAGCACTTGACAGGTGCAAAGCTAAGAAACCTCCTCTTTTTTTTTTTCTTCTCCAGGTCTGTAGATAGTTAACGCTCACTGTTTAAACTTTAACTCGTGAAAGGCGAGACAGATTTTCTTTCATTGTTCAAGCTCAGTGAGCCTTCCACACCGACATGCAACTGAAGCAGAAAAAGACCAAAACATATTAAATGTTGTCCTTACAAGTCCTGAGATAGGTGTATCAAGCAGCAGCTAATTTTTCTGATTAAAACCTGAGCCGTACCTGTCAGTTCCATTTATTTGCAAACTGGCAGCATTGACAGTGGAAGTGCTTCTCGATTTCAACCTTAAAAATAACACGATGGCTTAAAATGACCAGGGTAAAACTAGAACCCATCATGCTTTCTCTAGCCATTTTATAATCTAAAAGCACCACCACAAAATTTCTCTGCAGGTGCACTTCAAGTCACTGCAGTTATAGTTGCATGAGGAACATGAGTTCGTTGACCTATTAATTAGTCAACATGCATTTAAAATGCAACCTGTTGAGTTTTAACGATCCCACTCAGTTACGAAACTCTGTTCCAGAAGGCACAAAGTTATTTCCTTAAGAAACCATTAACATTTGATAAACAAAGCCTATCTGGTAACTCTACCTCCATGGGCAGGCAAACACCCAGCCCTGCCTGCCTCCTCCACCACCTGCCAAGAGGTTGGGTTCGCAGCTCGCTGGGGGCAAGAGAGGCAGCCGGAGGGACTCTCACATCTCCACACCTCTTGGCCTCACCTCTGCTGAAAGCCGGTACCAGGCAGAGTGCCACGGGCTTCATACCCAACTGCTTCTCGCTCCTGTCACCTCCTGCGACCCGCTTGAGCAAGCTGGGAGCTCACCGTGTTAGATAAGCCTACGCGACCACTTGCAGAAGATCTTCTCGTTTCTGTAATTTATCCTTTTGCTCATTTTTTTGAGCCTGAATCACTTAAGACTTTTTTTGGTTTGTTTATCAAAATCACTGTAGTGCTACGTACTTCAATATCTTTCCTTGTAGAAATAGAATTGTTTTATTATTTGTCACTCTAAAAGAATTGCCTAACTGAAGTCAGGTACTACTCACCTGCTGCACTTCTTAGATGGCTTGCAAAAAGTCTGTTCTAACAGTTGGCCAGTATCTTATCTTTCAGCTCAAAACCCCTTCCCATCCAGCAGGCTGAAATTTCCAATCTAATTAGTTCTGGAAACTTCAGCATGAAACCGTAACTCCCCAGAAACAAATCTCTCTTCCAAGAATAAGACTGAAGATCTAGTACAATGATATACAACATTTTGCCAAAGATTTTTAAAAAGTTAGGATAACTTTTTTTAATAGCCCAGCTTCAAGATGGGCAACAGAATAGACGTTCATGACAGACACGCTTTCTGCCAACACAAACTGCTGTTTGGGTTTTTTTCTAGCCTAGAAAACCATGCATGCAAAACCACGGTCAAACACACATTATTCAGGTTGCAAAGTTGAACAGTCAAAATGTAGAAGTGCCCCTACACACTTCCTCCTTGCAGTCTGCTCACAGGGCACTTCTGACACAATTACACAGGCTCATATTTCCCCAGGGCTCCCGCCTCAGCCAGCTTTGGATGGGATGGGTTTCCCCTGGGTGTGTAACGATGGCAACTCCAACTTCTACAACCTTTCTACAGGCATTGCAAAAGCTGCACATTACAAGGTTTAGTGGACTCCAGAAAGAAAACACAGTCTCCCAGTGAAGATACCCCATTATCCTCAAAAAAAATCCCCATCAACAAGAACAACAACAACAAAAAAAAAAAACGAAAGCACAAGCCCACCATTGACCCACTGCTGAACGATGTTTCTGCTCCAGAATTAATTTATACTTCTAAGTTGTCTCTGGCTTTCTTTGGAAACACCCTACCCTCGTGGTGCCTGCCAGATTGGCAGAAGCAGCTACCACCAACAGGTACTGAGCATGGAAGGTCACAGCCACAGATAAAGGTTCAGCAGCATCAGACTTTTGAGGGTCACGTGTTGGATGACCAAACTCAGGGATACATTTGACCCTAGGACCACTCATTAAGTCTTGAGCACACCAAGATGCTCTGACCACAAAGAATTATGTGAAAAATCAATTAATCCATTTGTGTAAAGCACTTGCATAATACAGTGATGGGAAGCACAGAAAAAAAAAAAAACAAAGAAATTAAAAATCCTGCCCTCCATCAAGAGTTTGCAAGTTTTAGAAAGTATTAAATCACCAAATGGTTTGGGTTGGAAGGGACCTTAGAGATCATCAAGTTCCAACCCCCCTGCCATGGGCAGGGACACCCTCCACTAGCCCAGGTTGCTCAAAGCCTCATCCAGCCTGGCCTTGAACCCCTCCAGGGATGGGGCATCCACAGCTTCTCTGGGCAACCTGGGACACGGCCCCACCACCTGCACAGTAAAGAATTTCCTCCTAATATCTCAATCTCCCCTCTCTCAGCTTATACCCGTTACCCCTTGTCCTGTCACTACCCCCCCTGATGCAGAGTGCCTCCCCATCTCTCCTGTAGCCCCCATCCAGCACTGGAAGCTGCTCTAAGGTCTCCCTGGAGCCTTCTCTTCTCCAGGCTGAACAACCCCAACTCCCTCAGCCTGTCCTCAGACAGAAGGTGCTCCAGCCCTCTGACCATCTTCACAGCCTCCTCTGGACCTGCTCCAACAGGTCCAGGTCTTTTTTACACTGGGGGCCCCAGAGCTGGATGCAGTACTGCAGGGGGGGTCTCACGAGAGCAGAGGGGTAGAAACCCCTCCCTGGACCTGCTGGTCACGCTGCTTTTGACACAGCCCAGGACACGGTTGGCTTTCTGGGCTGCAAGCGCACATTGCCAAGTCATATAATACTGGCAAATGGCACCTCAGAACACGCAATTAAATGGTGTCAAATCACTCAATACAGCAGTAGCCTTCTGGGAAAACCAGCACGTAAGCATTGAATAAGAATTGTCATAAGGTAGAAAAAGAAAAAAAAAGAACCACAGACATGTTTTTGATGTGCGAGTGGCTAACAATTTGTCCGAAGCCAACAGACTACAGGCAAAATGTCAGTGTTACAGTAAAAAGCTTACATAAAAAAAACAAAGTTACTTTGGGTTTTTTCCTATCCCCCTCAGTCACTCTGTATCTAACAAAGCACCAATTAACATTCTTATTTCCAATTCACTCTCTGGTTTTTCTGTACTTTTACATGCTGGCTTTTATATTGCTTAAATAGCTCTCCTATGACATAACAGAAGGCATGAAACACAAAGAGAAAGAAACATTCTTATTAAAAAGTTTATCCACAATTGACTTTTTTTTCAAATCTGTTAAATATTTAGTGAGAGATCATTTACCGACAAAAACTTGCCTCTGAACACACTTTGTGGGAACAGCTACAAGAAAAATCACCTGCTCCCAATTAGAAGAGTTTGTGACCACACACTTAAATAAAAAAAAAAATATTTTTTTACTGATATATCAAAGGTAGGAATCGGTTCTTATTCTGATATCCTTCATCTGTTTGAATGAAGAAACCGCTCCTCAAAGAACTGCACAGAGGTTTATAGACTTCCCACACTCCCTGTAAAGCAGAAGTCTGTCCTCCTAAGCCTACCGCACCTGAAAAATGTGCCAAAAAAATGTGCAATTTCTAACAAAAGGGAGTGAAGTTTGGAAAGATAAACTGATACTTTCCTAAATAATGCGTGCCACAGAAGATACTATCATAGTCTCCTTAGTATTTCTTTTAAAGTTCATGTTTCACAGCTGCTTTTCACATAAAAGAAGAGAACTCTGCAGACACTAGAGACCCGACATTTCCCTGTTCCCTGGGACCATTGACATCCAGCACCTTGGCATGAGCTAAACACCGATAATCTAGGGTGCTTGCTTCACCTTCAACAAACCAGAAACCATTTCTGCTTTTAATCTGATGAGACCAGTTTAGACTGGTTTTGCCAACGTTTCTGAATTGCTAACAGCCGTGGGAACTGAAGAGTTAAGGACCAGACAGTTGGTTAAGTTTGCACCTTTTGAGGAAATTTTACCTTGAGGCAGGAGTTCAGTTCCAAACCCTGGAAGCGAAACTGTTAAACACATCAGGGGTTTACACCCCAAGATCCCTTTACACCAGGAAGTAAGCTTGTATCAAGCTTAGCTGGCCTCCCTAGAAATGAGCGAAGGGGGATTTTCCAGTGCCTTCCTTCCAGCCTTTGCTCAGAAACATCTGTAAGCCACGCGGGATTCCCTTTCCAAGGGAGCAGGCAGGATGGAGGCAGTTCGATGCCAAGAACTTTCATTAGTGGTTTTCAAACATTAATAACATGAAAGATTAGATCAACGCAGAGTAACAACTCAATTCAGCGTTGGGCCAGTGTGCTTTCCCAGTGGAATCTGGATGCACCTTAACAGCATTCCCTCCCTGCCGTACTCTGAATACGTTTTCAACTGAGTGTTCAGCAACGATGCAAATTTTACATTGTCTACCAACATGGTAACCTCTAACAGAAACTGTGCATATGTTTATGGGAAAATATTGTATTCGTTTACAACTCGCGCATGACTTCCTCTGGAAATGGCCATAACAGAGAGATAACCACAACCACCGGCAAAGCTACCCAAGCTTCCTACCGCTGGGGCTCCTGTCACCCCCATACTTCTTCTGGAAGGCCACCAGGGAAGTCTGGAAGCCACAAGGGGAAGTTATTTTAATTATCTCTTCACTAGTGGCTCATTACAGTAGGGGAAGACCACATTCAAGAGAACACACTGGGATGGTTCATACTGGCTACAGTCAGAGTTACAGTCACAGAACTCCCCTGGAACCAAGCTCGCTCCAGATCCATAAGGAAGCAGTAGCAGGGGATGGACATGACCACTTTACTTAAGAATTTATTTACTTAATCCTTCCCAATGATACCACTTTCAATAAACAAAGTAAAATTTTGTTCTCAAAAAGGTATCTAACAAGATCCTCAGGTGGTATAAAGCTAGCACATCATCAAGGACCTTGAGATATACGTACACACAGAGGTATATATATTTCATATATTTTATATTTACACAACTTTTTTTTAGTACTATACAAAGCTCTAGCACTTGATGTAGCAGTATTTATTTTGATTGCCATCCTACAGGTCCAGAAGAAGAGGTTGATTGTTTGTTGTTTGGGGTTTGGTTTGGGTTTTGAGGTTTTTTGAGTTTTATTTTTTTTTCCAACTGCTAAATGCAGTACGTCTCTGTAGACAACTATGGACATTACAAATCCACACATCATCGCAACCAGCCCATCCTTACGTGTAGAATAAAGCAATGAAAAAGTGAGGCTACTTAAATTTAAGCTACACTAAGAACTATCATTTTGTGCGCGTGCAATAGCAACGGTGAATTTGGACAATCTAGAGTTGTCCCATACGTGGCTGATACAGATCACGATGGAGAGGGACTATTTGTGTCAGCCACTGCCTGGCTATGGGTACTGCTCAAAACATAACTAACTTAGACCAGGAAAACAGACAAGAGACCTTCAGAATGACTGATAAAGATCCTTATTTGTATGTTCCTGTTGTACTTATTTAACATCTCAACCTGCACGGATGCCAATATCTATAAACAAAATAATCTAACATAATTATATCAACTACCCAAAACTATGAACAAACATGTTTGTTTTAGGTTCATTTTAAAGAAACATTTAAACAGTTTCAGGAATTTCATTAAAGCACTTTGTTTAAACACAGGGGAGGAAGCAACCGTCCTACACTATTTTTGAGTATTCGCCTGTTTCCCACCTCTGACACAAATTCCCTACAATCCCAATCTCACCTAAACCTTCCTAATACTCAGGTATTTATCTTGTAAAGCCTTGAGAACCCTACAAAACAAACTATTAGAAAGGATGTTAGGGTATTTAATAATGCATGTCACCTAAATACAGCTGGCTTTGAACTTCTTATGTTCTCAGATTTCCTTTCAATCACAAGGACGACAGAGTATGGCCTTGAAAACAGCTCAGGAAGATCTAGAAGCAAAAGTGATGCTGTTTACCTGTGGGCATAGAGAGCTGTTTTAACCAAAGACAGCTGCTTTACTTCAACAAGCTGTTTCAGAGTTCTTGAACAGAAGGGTTCTTCCCAACCCCAGTGAATAATACTCTTTTTTTTTTTTTAGCCCCCACACCTGCAGGGACATCCTGGAAAACAGCCCTGCTAATGCTGATTTGAATTAGAGCTTAGAGAAATAGGACAGGTACTTAAAACCATGCCTAGGCAGGAGAGATCACCTAGTGACCTAACCCACTAACCCATGTCCCCAGGCACCACATCTACACGTGTCTTGAACCCCTCCAGGGATGGTGACTCCACCACTGCCCTGGGCAGCCTGTTCCAATGCCTCATCACTCTTGCAGTGAAGAAATTTTTTCTAACATCCAGCCTAAACCTCCCCTGGCACAACTTGAGGCCGTTTCTTCTTGTCCTAAGTGTCTCTTTAATACACAAAATATATCTTTCAAAGAATTCAGCAAGCAAGTTTCAAATGTGATAATTGAAAACTCAATACTAAAACACACATTCTTAATCAAGCATCTTTTCACTGTAGTCTGTTGTTGAGATTTGAAATCATGTTCCAACTGGTACAATTAGCAAAGGAATGAGGCTGCCCAGGTGTGGAAGCTTCAGAAGGGACAGCAGAAGGGACATAAAAAGGCATGTGAATGAGGTGATGAAGGAAGATGAAGCAAACCACTGAAGCTTTAAGATACCCCAGGTAACTACACAGAAGTAGACTGAGCAAACCCTAACGCTTGCAGGCATTGCACAGGAAAGAAAACAACCCAAAAATCCTAAACTGTGAGGTCCTCTACAGAATACAACAGACACATCAAACTCCAACCTAAGAATGAAGGAGGCACTCCTCTTGTCAACCCGTGAAAATATTCTGAACACGACACATGGACATGTCATATTGACTGTCAGTGTGGAACTATGAAACTGTATGAGTTTTCTCAAAATATAATCCCTTCCCTTGTTAACATCCTTCATTACTTTTGCTGCACTACTGCTACAATACCACATCGTTAATTCCTGCAGAGGGTCCAATGTACTCGTCAGAGATAAAGGGGAATTTCTCCTCCGATGAGACGTTCTGCAAATATACTCAGCTTGGATTTCAGGATCATTCAGTTCAGATGCAATCCCTCCTATCTCTTAAAAGTAAACACCAAGAGAAATGTACCATGACAGATAAGCCTGTAATATTGACTAGCCATGCCCCTCTGCCATATGCACTCACACATCAATATATGTTTTTCCTTCTAGAAGGGTAACTCTGCAATTCTCACACATACAGGCTCAAGCCCATGGATAAATTGAGTGTTCTAACATCTAAAGGCAGCAGGAATAGTCCCACAGTGCAAAGCGGATGAACATGGTCTTTAAGAGGAAAAACAAGCCCTGCACTGCCTATTCTCATAGACAAATAGAAAGATAATACCTGTGTAGTTGAGTGAAGATGGCTTACTAGTCGGGTTAATAGCTCAGTGTGTTCATATCACTGCAATAGATAAGACTACTTATAAAAAAACAGAGCAAATCAAAACAAAAAAAACCCCAAAACAACAAAAAAAAATTACTGTGGCTCAGTAACAAAACATCCTATTGTGCAACTTCCGATCTCAATGCTAAGAAAAAGGTAACCTGATCAAAGCTTACTAGAAGCTACTCATTATCACTCCATTGTCACTCATGTCATATGGAGAAGGTTTCTCTCCCTCTTATATAAAAATTAGCCACCAAGGAAAAATACAGAAAAGAGCATTACAAATCAGTGCTGGGGAAGTAAACGAACCCCTCACACACTCCTGTAATGATTTCCTAATTTTATTTCAAACATCTGGATAGCCCAAATCCTCAGGACAGTTGGCAAAGGTCAACAAAAGAGCAGCAGAGCTCTGTTACTACAACAGCTTGTCCCTCCTGGGGAAGATAAAGGCAGGGAAGGAACACGGAACACCAGTGACAACTAGAGCTACTTGAAACATATTTTGAGAAAACAGAATAAAGCTGCTCCCTTTCGTTTGTCCTGCCACCTGCCGTTTGGTCCTGCAGCCACAAGGCAATGCCACATCCGTGGCAGGGGGTGAAGGAGGTCACCTGAAGCTGTGCCACCAGGACACTTCCAGCAGAGAGCAGGGGAAAGAGAAGAGAAACGGGGCAACTCCAGCTGTTTTTCTCTCTTCCCATGCAAATACTGAACCAAGCAATGGACTCCAGCTGGAAACCTCATTATCTAAGTGATATAATGTAGGATGTTAGAGGCAGTCAGTTACAGCCCAGCTACTCAGTAAAACCATACTCCCCGACCATTTTCTTAGCACAATGACGCTGTCATCTTAGCACGTGGTTTCCGAGCAATAGTCTCAAGAAGTTCAAGCAAGGCAGTAAAGAATGGCGACAAGCAACTGCGCAATACCTGGTTTATTCTAATTAAACGTCTTTCTGCCAATAATCGTAAAACTTTGAGTAGTATTTCTTAGCTTAACTTAAAAATTCTGCAAGAAAGATTTAACTGATATCTTTTGTGAAACAGAAATGGAAACCACAAACTGAAGAGCATGCACTGCCTGCTGTAAAAACTACAAACCACTGACTTAAAAAACATGATGCTCAAGAGATATTTTAAGTCTGTTTTCAATTCCTGTTAAGCCATTAACACTGAAACACAATATATTTCAAATATGAAGGAAATCATCCTCTTCCTCATGAGCACATCAGTTAGTGGAACAAAAGAATAAAGCCAGTAAGAACTGAGCTGCTAATTTTGACATTATAAAGAAAAAAGATACGTTAACACTATTAGACAAAATACTGACAAAAATGAGGGTTTCTTTCTTAATGTCTACAACAGGCCAGGATCACTACCAGTTGACATCTTCCAGTCCTCTGGATCCTTAGAGTTCTGCATCTAAATTATGTTGGGGAGCTGCCACCTTCACGACTGCACTCTATTTCCATAGTAAATACAAGGAAACTTTTCCCATTGCAATAACATCTAGAAGCGATGTTGACTTTCCCCCCAGCCCCTCATCCAAGCTCCATTTCAAGGGATGCTCATGAATTACTGAACACCATAACAAAACCGCACATTTCACACCACCCCTGGCTGCCCGCATTCATATGTTAGCAACGAGCACCTTAGCACACATCATCATCACACAGCCCAAACTGAGATGGCATTTATCCACAGTTCGACAGATACATTTCAGCATGACAATCAATGGCAAATCCTACAAAGTCATCCCATTCTGAAGCACTAGGTTTAGCCAGATATCAGATTTATATTAGTTCAGGACTAAATCAGAAGCAACCATAGGAGGAAGGTCAAAACAAAGCCTGAGCAAAAGCACTATTAACCTATTTTCTCCAGTGTTTGAGGACAGGTACGTTATACGGCCATATCCACAGTTAAATTCAGAGGCCACGAGTGCAATTACATGCAACAGGACCTAAAAAAGACCATATAACTTCATGCGCATAGAAATAAAGCATAGCTTCCACTTCCTGGGGAAAAGTTCAGCAATTCGAATTCGCATTTTGCAAATCCTTACTTTTTATGGTCTGTATGTTGAAAGAACTCCCTGTATCCAATGTCTTTGCTGATTAAGACCAACACAGTTCCTGTAACTAAGCTAGCAAACATGTCCAATACCAGCTGAACAAGAGACCTTCTACTAGCCAGAAGAAATAAAATACGAAAAAAGGAAATCTCAGGAAGCATAATTTCAGGTTCAGATGTTAAAGCTCAAAGTGGCAACATTTGAAACTAGGGATAACCTGAAGCAAAAAATCCCATTTTCTGCTGCTGTCCTTGGATAAGAAGTTACACATCCCGGATTCAGGTTTGAAGTTAAAGATGGTATTTGTTTTCTGAAATGACGTGAAAAAGAATTTCTCATTGTATTTAGGATACATCCATGATTGAATATTTTCTAACTTTAAACAGCATTTGTGACTCTCTGTCATTTTTTTGAGTTGCAGGTATCATCATCAACAGCTCCACTGACAAAAATATCTCATGTGATGCCTAAGGTAACTGCATCCAAGCCAGAAGTCTATCACACAAACAGGCTACTTTGAGTGTGTCCTTTTAATTAAAAAAGTCCCAAGCCAAGACAAAATTAAAATTGGAGGCATATATAATTTTTATGAGAAAAATCCATGCTCTACTAGGATAAGAGGTACTCACAAATTGCTTCTACAATGGGTTTTGCTATATTTTAGCCAATTTTATTTAACATTGTCCTGTAAAAAATGAGCCTCTGCATCTTTACTACTGAAGTTCCCTTGAAATACTGTTAATAAACTACACTACAGCCAAGAAAACCAACAGGGTTTTTTTCCTTATTTGGAGCAAATGTTTTAACACAAGTACTAACCAACAAACTGCAACATTGGAGGCTGGAGGCACTAACGAAGATCAGTTACTATTGTGTTGTGGGCTGTGAAACCAAGACCTGAAAAAGTTGATGATTTATCCTGTTAAAAGCAGTTATTAGACATTATCTCTTGAAAAAGTTTCAAATTCAAACACATACTTGGAGTAAAGCAATGCTGTGGTCATTACAGCAACACTCAGTGTAAAAAGCAAGAGTTTTGTTAAACACAGACAGAACAGAAAAAAAAACAAATTATTTTTGCCCTTCCTCAGTTAGCCTCTACCGTAACTGCGCGATGACACCCTTTCAGAAGTACGAGAGAGGATGATTTGCCCCTCGAGCTCACCCAAACAAGCATTTTCTGGTTTAGGACAAACACACATTAAGTATTAGTAGATGGTCTTTTGAACCAAAACCAAACAAAAACCCCACCTGTCAGTAAGGCCAAGTTCAGCCCATATTCACTTCTGCATGGATCCTGCTACAGCAAGTTTCTGCATGCTTTCCTGGGCTCCCTCCCCTAGGAAAAGCCAGGCCTGCCAGGACAACAGCCAACCTGCAGTTAATTAAGTAAATATTAAAAGCTATCAACCACCTGCTTCCAGCACTCAAGACATTAACCTTTCCTGCTCCGTTCATCTGCCTTGAAACAGTAAAACAAAACACCCTTTAACACAGATGCTCATATAATATGCAAAATATTGTAAAGCTCATATAACCCATCTTAAAACCAGATAACAAAAGCTCCTCTTCACATTATTGAACCATACCCTTTTATCACACTAATATTCACCACTTTTTTTTTTTTATATACATGTGTGCAAAAGATCTCTGGTTTTTCCCTAACTTAAAGAGAACTCCCCATCTCCACTTCCTACTAGGACTTTCATAATGAAACTTCTAAAAGAGCAGTTTCTTTTCAATTTAGCCCAACACCCATCCCACTGAAAAGTAAAAAACAAAAATACTTTTAAAAAGGGAAACAGAATCAATCTGCTGTTCTCTTCTTCAGCAGCTTGTGAAAAATATTCTGATCTACTAGATACACACTCAGAAAAGGAAAAAAAAAAAAAACACACACAAAAAAACCCACGCCAAAACCTTTTTCACCTCTTATGACTGTACTTTCTGTAAGCAGGCAAAGCAAAGCAAAGCAACCAGAGCTCTGTCCTGACCCTGTCCCACATCGCCTCCACGGACCTCAATTAATATTATGTCCTCTCTCAGTAATTCTAGTACACAGTTGAGGCAAATATAAAATGTCTTAGTCTCTCACACACTTTTTAGTGCTGGAACAATTCATTCTGTTACGTCCCATGAAAAGAAAAAAGAAAATCCCCCCTCAGAAGACAGATGAACGTCAGGTAGCAGAAGCAGCACGAACCCGACCGCACACCTCCAAACAGCAATACAGAACGTTCAGGTGAAGTAGCCCACTTGGGAAAGTCACGTATTTTTTCCAAGGAAAAGAAAGCACACCTACCCTACTGTCTGAGGTCACAAAAAAGCAAAGCACCCCATGTCAGACTGCCTCTGTCTGCAGGAGTCCTCTGCTGTCTCACCCCTCTCTGAGCCACTGGCTCGTAAGGACTCATCAGCTTTCTCTGCTTTAGTGAGTTCAGCTGGAGCCTTTGCCACCTGCAGCCATGCTGAGTTACCAACTGCCAACATTCTCATCCCATTCCACCATTCCTTAAATCCATAGATGCAAAGGAAGATTTTATTCTTTTCCACACCATCACACAAACTAGATTTTTCTTTTTTTTTTATTTACTAGCCCGTTTTTTGAACTGCAAACAAATAGAAAACACTGACTAGTAAGGACAAACTGCAGGTTAACCTACTAATCTAAAGTGTGAGTTTAATTAAGGGAGGAACTTTAACCAATCTGTTAGAAATTTAGCACCAGTGTATTCAGAAGGAGGACACTGGCAAGGACAAATCATTGGCCTCAACCTGCTAAAACAGGCGAGACACTTTCAAACAGGTTAAAAAGATGGTTTTCACACAAATGCCCATCATGCGAGACCAAGCATAGTTTTGTCTGAATTTCTCCCATCCCTCAGAAAGCCTCTTCCTTCAAGTCTTTCACTAAGAAACAAAACAAACCTGAAACTTCCAGCCCAAAGTGGTGTCTCCATCTTCCTGCTCATTTCTGTTGGATGTGACCCCAGGCTGGGCAAAGAGGGGGCACAGCCAGCACTAAGAGCCCGAGAGGAACGTCCCACCCCCGCAGCAAGCATATGGCAGAACAGCAGGAGAAACACGGAGAAAGCTTGATGCTTATTTTTGCACATTTTATTAAATCTGTTTGGTTGGGGAGGTTTCCTAAAATTATGCAATGAGAGGAAGGAGAAGAACTCCTTTGTCTTTCAACTAAAGATCAGCAATGCAGTCAAAAGAAAATTAGATCCCATTTTAAAACAGGTTTCAGGTGGTTATCCAGTCCTTCTAAAATGCTGCCAAGAGCCTGAGCACAGCTGTGTGCTCATCACACCTTTCAGGTGATGAGGAAGAAAGGAGGAAAGGTTATTCCAAAAACTACCAGGGGAGCTGGACTTCCCAAATCAGGAGCCTTCCTTGTTTATCCGTATCACTGAAATGTAATAGATTTGCATTTGTTTGCAAAGACAAGTGTATCTTGTATGTTTAGCAATGAACTGGACTGGTTTTGAGATGTCTGTAAACGCTGCTTGTAAGGCACCAGTGCTCCAGAGCCTCCAGAACCAGGGACCTGAACTACAGCCCCATCAAAAAGTTCAAATAGAGATATAGAAAGTAATGAAACACAAGTTGGCCTCTCACGCCCTGGTAATAATTTCTTCATTAAAATGGCAATCAAATAAACATCAGTCCCTAACGATCTGGCTTCAGGCTTAACAGGGATCTAAGAGCTAATTAGCTCTCGAAAGCATCGGGGGCTTACGTCGTGCAAAAGTTAGATCACTGCACTATCTAACCTCTCAAAGTACACATATCATGGAGTACTTAAAACAGTCCCAAATGTGCTCACGTCAAAGCCAAAAAGATTTCCAGAAGAGTGTTTAAAAGTTGATTTTAACAGACCCTGCTCTTGTACTTCTTTCCTTTTACCCTTGTTAAAGCGCACACCAGTTTATAACCCAAGCTTCTGCAAATCTCCTTTGCAAAACGCATCCGTGTAACACATGTAATCACAAGCAGCCCATAATCCTTTTATCTTCTAAACACCATACAACGGAAAACAATTCTATATAGTCTGCCGATTCTCTGGCATTTTAAAACATCATGTCAAGCAGCTTTTAACATTCTCTTCTATGGCAGAGATGTGTGCAAGAGAAGGAATGCACTCAAAGGCAGCAACAAAACCTTCCACTAACAAACACCACTTAAGTCACAGAATCCTTCACGAGCCTCTTCCATCAACCTAAGACAATAAAAGCATAGATGAAAATATTGTTTTTTTAAAAAAAATAAGAAAAGAAAAGAAATTACCAGGTCAGTAAGTTTTTAAATGAAGACTTCCAGTTCAATAAAATTTTGTTCTAAGTGCACGAAATCCTTCTGCAGCATTTGTAAGCCAGAGAGCACATCGCTCTGCTCCACTGTCAAGTTTAACCAACTATAGAACAGTGAAATTAGTACTGCTCGAGCTGAGAAATGTTAACTAGTAAAAGGAACAAAAAATAAAATTCCTTGAGGTGTTTTGTAATACAGGTGAGCATAACTATTCAAAACCAGAAATCTCGAATGCCGAAGCAGAAAACTCTATCTTCTAGAAATTTTTACCAGAAAAAATGCTGAACCTCAAAAAAAAAAAGTCCAACACAAGAGTGTTCAGTGATTTCAACTAGTGAATTCATACACTTGATATCACAGATTAGAGTGCTTTCGAAAAACTTTTATTTATTTATTTAAACATAATGAGTTACATTAGCTACAAAACTAATTTTCAAACTAATTTTGGTTAATGGTGTGCGATTGCTGAGACTCTTCACAGGTCTCCCATGCTGTTAAAAAATGTAAACATTGTGCATAACCCTATCCCCACCAGGGTTTGATGAAGCCAGAGTGCAGCAGTCACATAGCTTCTCCAGTTCTTAGCATTGTCCTGCTGTTTTCAGTCCCACAGACAAACACTGCAAGTCACAACAACATAGAATTTCTATAAAAAACAATAAATAGCAAGGCTGCAACCCTCATCTCAAATGCAGTGGAAGTGATCTTCCCATGTTAACAAGATCTATAAAATACAGAGCTTTGAAATACATTTCTTCTTCCCGAGATACTCGACAGCGTAACCTTTCCTGTACAATCAAGTGTAAATCACTGTCCACTTCTACACTGGCAATGTATTAGTTAAACCTGCTTTAAAGAAAGCAAGAAAACTTCATCTCGCTTTACAAGTGGGATTTGGGGTTTTTGCTTGATTTGCAAAATGCATCATATAAATTTGCAAAAGTTAACAAAGAAACAAAAAAACCTTGTTCCAGGGTTATTTTCACTTGCAAAGATGACAAGCATCATCAACAACAAGAAAGTTGTTCTTATCTCTTCTCTCTGAACAAGTTTTTGTATTTCTTAAAGAATAACCTCCCTCTGTATTTAACATCAACGCAACTGCATTCGGCAAACAGAAATTCTGTCGCATCCAGACGTCCTTGGGCCTTTTACTGTTCAACTTAGTCCACTCAGTCCTGAGAGCCTTAAAAAATTTGGATGGTCTAAGGTCAAAGTTCTGTTAAATATTGCTTATGCTAATGTCATATATGATATTCAATAACACAATTCTTACAGTGGTCAAACTTAATTCCATACCACGGGACAAGCCACAAACGCCTCAACAGCATCATCACATCACACTTCCCAAATTACATCATTTTGGCTGTTTCAGGGAGATAGCCCCCCCACATTCCTATCCATGATACTTCCATCATCAAGAGACCTCCTTAGGAAAATCCAAAGTCCCTGAAGGCGTGAATGACTGCTAACAGTGCCCAGGAAAGGACCACACAAGGGGGAAGATGGCTAGCTGGAAACACACAGCCGTCTCGACATTTTCAGAGGTCATTAGGAAAAGTGGGTTACGTATCCGAGATGCAACAGTTAAAAGAAAAAAACAAGTACCAGACCACATGCAGATCAGTCAAGCATAAGATCAAAGACCAAACTGTATTTATTTATTTATTTTAAAGGAAGTGAGCTCCTCCAGAATGTGTTCTCATGCTTTAATGCTCCTCAAATAGCCTTACAAACCTGAAACAAACCATCACAGAACCACCCAGCATCCTGAAAGATACACACAATAACATCTTCTGGAAGGATATTAATGATATTTTACTTATCCTTTATTACTTATGTTGCTTATTTATAAAACACCTACATACCTATACACTTAACGCATATAAGTTGGTCACACCGACAGAAGACCAGGTCCAGAGCAAGGAGATCATACCCACACATTATCAGGAAAAAAGTTTGCCATTGACTTCATCATAGATTATAGGCTACCTTTAAAAGAACATTTTTAAAATCACAAACATTAAGTCCACTTCACAAAATGTTATAAGCAAATATTTAAGATGCTTTTAAAGTCATTTTAAAGTATTATATGCTATCCTACTAATTCCTAGGAATGCCCAGCAACTACTTTACTCCTGCACAATAGCTATATCCATCACCAATCTAAATACAATCCCTTGAGAAAACAAAAGCACGACTTCTTTCAGAAGAGAAACTCATTGCAGGAATGTATTTCTAAAAGCCTACACAAAATACCCAAGAATAGGCACATCTTTACAAGGACAAGTAGGTCACTCACAAAAAACACTGAGTTAACTCTAAATAATTCTTCTCTTTATAGAGTTTATTTTAATATAAATTTTAATGACAATGAGATTTTCTTAAAGTAATGTAATGTATAAGCTTCACAAAGTTCAACAAATGGATAGTACCATGAATAGCCCCTGGGGATGAATAGCCTCTGGCACCAAGACAGGCTGGGGCTGAGCAGCTGGAAAGCAGCTTGGCAGAGGAGGTCCTGGGGGTCCTGGTGGACACAAGTTGACCATGAGCAACCAATGAGCCCCTGCTGCAAAGACCACCAACAACCTCCTGGGTTGCATTAGCAGCATCACCAGCAGATAGAGGAAGGTGATCCTTCCCTTCTGCTCAGCCCTGGTGAGAGCCACATCTGGAGCACAGGGTCCAGTTCTGCGCTCCCCAGTACAGGTGAGACAAGGACAAACTGGAAGAGGTCCAGGGAAGGGCAACAAAGGTAATCAAAGGTTTGGAGCATCTGACAAGCAGAGGCTGAGAGACCTTGGACTGTTCAGCCTGGAGAAAAGAAGGGTCTGAGGAATCTCATCAGTGTATGTGAACACCTGATAGGGAGAGAGAGGGGATGACAGAACCTGATGGCAGTTCACAGCGGTGTCCAGTGACAGGACAAAAGGCAACAAAAAAACTGAAATACAAGATACCAAGTTTAAACCTAAGACAAGCCATTTTTACTATAAAGATGCTCAAAGACAGAAACAGGTTGCCCAGAGCTTTTGTAGAGTCTCTTGAAGATACCCAAAGCCTGTTGGCATACAGCCCTCAGCCACCTGCTCTGCTTGTCCCTGCTTTGAGCAGGGTTGAACAAGACAACCTTGAGGTCCCCCACAAGCTCAGCCATTCTGTGATTCTGTGTATGTAGTACTAGCTATACTATGCTGCTACATCACAGAGATACAGAAAGGGATATAGTTCATTCAATCTCTCTATCTATGGTCTAGTGGGAGGCGTCCCTGCCCACAGCAGGGGGGTTGGAACTAGATGATCTCTAAAGTCCCTTCCAACCCCAACCATTCTATGATTCTATATACCATATGGTAAGTGATTGCTTACCAACTGCACAAGTAATATCATACACCCACTCTAGTTCCTGCGCCCTTGTCCTCCTCTCCCCCTGTACCCCATGCTCTTGCTTTCCCTTCCATGTTCTCCTTTTATAACAGCTGCAAATGGGAGCCATTTAAACAACAGACCATCTCCTGCTCCTCCTACCCTAAGGTAGGATCCTACCAAAACCTACCTCTGCCTTTAATCTTATTTTAAGATTAACCTGCTGAGAATAAAAATCTACACAGGAAAAGCTCTCTGTTCTCATCCATAAGCTCCTGGTCTTTAAGTACCTCTTTGCTCTCCATGTCACCACCCCAGCTCAGCAGCTTCACCTCCACTGATCCTGAAGAGCAGCAGGCTACTGCTAAGAGCTGTCCCAAAGTGCACAGAGTTTATCCGGCCCGTTGGCTTGGATCAGCTATATACACATCTGCACATCCAATGCAAGGGTTCAGCGTGTCTGGGAGTAGTTTTGTTTTGAAAAGAACATCAGATCAAAAAAAAGTTGAGTTGCTGGGTTCCCATACATCCTTTAGCACATGGTATTAGTGAGGGATCAGCTTCTCAGACAGTTATTTTTCAGCCACCAGTGTGAACACGGTACTGCTGCTCTGAATCAGTGCATTTTGAACTCATGTATAGAAGGAAGGCTACACAGCAGAAACTGTTGCAGAGGGCAGAGAATAAACAAAACTGAAATCCTTCTTCCATGTGACATTCATAATGCTATGTAACACAGTCAGCCTGACATTTTTTTTTATTTGAAAGAAGAAACTCATCATGCTGAGTAATAATTTTTCCACTCAAAATATGTGTGCTTTATCAATCCATGTACTAAATGCTTAATTTCTTACTCAGACAAGAAAAACAAAGATCCCCATAGCTACCACCAAGTTGTTATGGTAGGATATCATGGCAGGCAGTTTTGTTTCACCCAAACTTCATGCATTGGGTTTGTTGCCGTAACAAACTAAGATGCATTTGGGAGAAGTTGTGTTCTTTAGAGACACAAGCTTTCCTCACTATTATAAAAGCCAAATACACTTGCAGCTCTTTTCTGAGATGGAGGATGTTTCACCTTTGAGTTCCAAATCCCATGAAAGGTTCTCTCACCTGTGCTTAATGAACATTATAAAAAGTGGTCAGAAACAACAATAGTTGTCTTTCTCCATAATTAGGAACTACCAGGATCTCAGAGAAGTGAACAAATGATGCAGGCTACAGGAAAGGAAAGACAAGAAATGGAGAATAACCAGCGTATCCGTGTGTCAGAACAGACAGAATATAGGCAGAAGTAAGTAAAAAGATCAATAAATCCAGGCTACAAATAACATCAGGCTCATTAACAGAACAGCAACAGAAACATGAAGTTCAAATAAATATTTTTGGTCATTTGCTTTTAGTTAAGCCCTCTTTCTTAACCAACCCTATTGCACTGGTTCAAGGACATGCACCACACCACATCAATTCTGGCACAGGATTAGTAAAATGGAGAGATGGCCACAACTAAACGGGAAAAGATCTCGTCATCGGTTCTGTTGGCCAACACACACTAACTGGAAGTATTCTGGGAATAGCTTTATTTTGGCAACAGCAGAAAAAGTGGTGACACTGGCCTTTTGGCTGAGTGCAATACCAGCAGCCAGGCAGTGAAGCCCTCGCAGGCGTGGAGGAAACTTCTGCTGTGACACCTACTGTGGGAGAAGGGCTGCTGTCCCAGGTTACGGTCCCAGGACACTGTTGGTAACTCCAGCACGGCAAGCAGACAGTTTATATCCACCTCCTCTCTCCTCTCTACCTTCTGAGAACGCTAAGTGCTTACAACAACTATGTTTTTCTAACCAAAATGGATTTCAACAAGCAATCCATCCCCAGGCCACCACACTAAACAAACGACTGGAGAAACAGGCGCGCTTCTTTACTGAAAGTAAAATCTACAAGAAACACCCCACAATATTTATTTGTAGTGGGCAACGACAGCTGTAAGCGTACAGGTTTTCCAGTTACTCTCATCATGAGACTGCTGCAGAAGTCACTACCATGTTGTATGTATCACCATCATCATCATCAAAATGTCACAAGACTTCTAACTCTAGGTTAATCAATTCACCTTTTAAGAACACGTACAGTGAAATAGTATGTACCTGATCCCCTTTTAATTAGAAGGGCCTGATTATGTAACATTTAAGTAGAAAAAAGAAACAACCTAACAATTCACACTTCTGGAAAAAACAAATATTCAACTCTACAGAAGCATATTACAACATTGTCTTGAGAAGCAACATAGAAGCCCCTATCTAAATAGGTCCCTAGTTCTCCAAATAAGTGTATTGATAATCATCTGCAAGTGAAAGCTAATGAAAAAAACCAACATCCACTGCACCTTACAAACCCATTTTAGAGAATTCAACATTATAACATTCAAATTCAGCACATTTTTTTTTGTTCTAACACAGAAAATTACTCCTAGATTTAAAACATGAAGTTTCTAAAATTAAAACCTGCAATATTCGTTGATAATTAGGTATCTTTTTAGGGAAACAACTTACTTGATTGAATTTCTGAAGTGGTCCTCGGCAGGATTTTTTACTGTACAACTGTTCAGCAACCATAAATCTGCTTCAGCAGAGCTGTCTAGAAAACAAAAGATACAAATCTGTGTTAAGAATTATTCAACCTGTCAACTCCTGCTTTCTATCAGGTATAAAAAGACCAAACTTATCCATTATCAATAAGTTGACTATTTACAAAATGACTTTATATTCAACACTGAAAACAGTTAAATTCTTGGAAGGATTTTTTTTGTTTGTTTGTTGGTCACTTTTTGTTTCAAAAAAAAAAAAGAAAAACCAAAACAAAACAAGGAAACAAAACAAACCGCACACGACCACTTCCAATGTACTTTTTTTTTGCATCAGCTGAGATGCCACTAGGTTGCACATGATAGAAACCAAAGTTAACAAAAATGGTCACTATTCCCAAAAACGCACACTCCCCAGAAAGATCTGGCGCTGCACAAAGGCAGAAAGATCACCAAAATGCACAAAGATGCTTTTCAAATGCATTATATGGTCAACCAAAGCAGATTTCACTAACAAAACAAAATCCCTCCGTCTGCTCTATTGGGAATTAGTACCACAAAAAAGAAAAATCATAATTTATAAAGTGTAAATCTCTCCTAAAGAGGAAAGTCAGCGTAGCTAGTTTGGAAAGAAATACACACATTTCTAGTCTAGATTGTATCTTAATAGGTATAACTATAATTCAGCAATTTTCAGACAAAAGAGACTGATGCAACAAACACACGCCTCCGTTCAGATAAGCTTATAATTTTCTTCAAGAACCAAACCTTTCCCTATGTTCACAGCCTATTGATATCTAAATGCATTAACAGGACAGAATCCCAGAATTATTTGCAGAGGCACATATACAAACTCTAATCCTGCAGAACATGACCAATAGTACAGAATTACTAGCATAGTTATTTTTCTTGTGATGTTAGAGCTTCTTTTTTCAAATGAAGATAAACCATCTAAGATATTCCAGTGCTCTAGCATTCATCAGATTAGCTTATACCAGTTTGGATAAGAAAATTTGTGTCACTCTTGCTGCTACATCCTGAGTATTGAAGTCTTGAATTAAATATCTTTCAATAACACATGCAAATGAAAAATGAACAGAGTTAAAACACTATTTTTAGAATGCTTCATTTGAATTGATATCCTGCTAAAGCAGATGAAAGCTTGGAAAGATTTAAGCATTTTACATGCACTCATCATTAAGGTATCCACATACGTGTGAATCTCTTTTTCCCCCATCCACATACTTAGGACTTCAAACACTAAGAGTGAAAAATCTTCCCTGTCTCTATTGCCATTTTCCCCAAAGAAATGATGCTTTACAATTAACTAGCAGCCACTTAACCTGAGAATCAGGTAAAATAAAAATAATACATACAATAGCAACTGAAGGATGTACTTATTTAAAATAAGAGAAGGCATTCAGAAGGTTTCTCATCTTTGTTGGTAGAGATTACACCATTAACTTGGATAAAACACTGGCTTCTTCTATGACAGGGAAATGCTATAAAGGAATAATCTAAAAATAACATTCAGAGCTTCTCCTATTTTAAATGTAAAGCAAATGTACTGAGATCTGAACTGTCTTGACAGGCTGGGAATGAGGACCAAGTTCAATTTCAGTCTATACAGAAGTCAAAACAAAAAAGGAATGAGCCAAAAAATCTCTCCTCCAACCCAGGCTGCATGAAAACAATGTTTTCAGACTAATGAACATACTACCACTCCTAGAAAGATAATTACAGGTCAAAATTTTATTAGGAATGACGTACAGAAAAGCAAAGAAAGGTACAGTTTCACAATCAGAGACAGGGTGAACTCTTGGCCTTGTCAAATCCACTAAGTATGACAACAAACACATTTTTAAAAGTTTTCCAATAACACTGCCAAAACTTGGTATTTCTTATTCATTTGAGCAGCATAAAATGTTTTTAAGTTCAGCTCCACACCCATAACACACCCCCTCGAGAATCAGGGGGTACTGTCTAACAAGAGGCTGACATTTTCAGTCTATTGCTAGGAGGCTGCAAAGAAATACATTTAACAGAGAAGAGAAGGGAATTCCAGCAGCATTCACACATCGTTGTAGAGCCCAACCATTTTTAAGCGACAGAGATGTCTTTATTCAGAGGAGAGATGCCTGAATGCAGAGGACACCAGTTCTGGGCTTGGTTTCAGGTCTGTATCATGGTCTCCAAGGGTGAAGGAAGCGATAGCCTTGCTGTGATGATACTTTTCCTGACAGCTAGAACAAAACCCCTCCTTCAAAACAGCACCGGCAGAACTAACACATTTACGTTGGGAACGACCTTACACACTAACCAAGAAGAACCATTTCATACAGCAACTTGGATTCCAGGCTATTTATACATTAGACCCCCTGCTTGAGAGTCTAAGGGACAACTACAACACTTGCACATACTTTACACAAAGAAAAAAGTCTCCCGAGTACCTTCAAATCCATTCCTTCAGAGGTTTCAACCTCTGCAGAACAGAGGGAGTAGAATAAAGTCTTCTGCAGAATAGAATCTTCTGGGTAGATTCAAGAAAAGAAGTTTCAGTAATTTACGTATCAAAAATCATTTTTAAAAAATGAAGCACAGTAGAGGTTCGTCCTCTACTTACAGCAGTATTATTGTGTTATCACGTTTAGCTGTTCTGTTCCTGTACTTATTTTTTAATATTTTTTTTCATTATTATCTCCCATTCTCTCTTATGTGGATATATTTCTATACTAGATTTGATTATATGCATATATACATGCATACAAAAAATTCTTTGTATTCTATGTATTTACTAATAAGGGTTCATACCACAACTCTTCAAAACAAAAGCTGAATTTTCTTAGTTCTCTACTGCACTGTTGAGTTCTTTACAAACAGGGCATTTTTGTATCAGGTTGGAGGAAAATACACGAGTTTACAACATTGCCAGTACAACTCATCAACAGTCACATATTGCTTACAAAACGTTTTATGTGCTTATAAGGCTTTGATGGATATGCAGAAACCAACACGGACCAACACACCACATCGGAGCTGGCATGTATAAACAAGAACTTGAGGCTTCTTAATTACTAAACATCAAGAAACACCAGGGATGAGGGTTCTTTATTCAGGGTGGGGAGCCTGGAGGGATTGGCTATATATATTAGGTATATGTATATACCTATAGATATGTGTATACGCATGTATTAATCAGTGTTCTGACATGAGTAATCACTAGTGTTCTGTGTGCGCCCAAAGAAAGAGTAAAATAGCTCTGACAAATAAACTCAGGCTTCTAAATACGTGCCTACACAGGCAGAACGGAGGTTTCTCTGTTTATACTCCAGGCAGACAGATGTGGAGTATTTAGGTCTGGATGGTAAACACCATATGAATTATAACGCTGTGCCTACCAAGGCAGCCCATGCACCCTTCTTTGGAAGATGTCTACCTGCCACCCTTCCCAACAGCAGCCTTCACCCTGGAAGGTCAGAGTGAAACTGGGATTCATTCATTCAGTGGGCTGATGCCCATCATCCTCAGAAACCTTCATTAGACCATAAGGTTTTAGAGAAACCTCCAAAATTTCAGTGAAGAATGGACACTTGTGTTTGGGAACTCTCACAGAGCTGAAGAGGACCACCTAACCTTTACAGGCAAAACTGATGCAAGAACCACAAGGACAGTGAACATCAATTACAGCAGTGAATATAAGATACAGGTGCCCTTTTCTACATGCTCCAACAAACTTCTCTTCTCTTCTCTCTTCTTCNTAGGTGCCCTTTTCTATATGCTCCAACAAACTTCTCTAAGGGGATCTTCTTTCTTCAACTCATTTTTTTTCCATATATTTGGCAAAAACATACTTTTTAAATGATGACATTTTGCTGATGACCCTTTTTTGATGAGCTACTTAAAGAGTTTCCTGTATGTTAAGTCATTTTTAGGAAGAAAAAAAACTTATGTCAAATGAACATTGTATTAGATGCTCAAAAACACAACCCAAAACCATGGCCTTTTTGCATTGTGACATCTTTTCCATAGAAGAAAGGCTACACTGGAAGTAAACCACAAAGTCTATCATACTCTCTACAAAACAACATAGAGTACAAAGAAACCTAAAGGTCATGGAAACTTCTGAACACTTCACTTAATTGGGAAGCTCTGGAAAACATGAATTGGCTGCATTATGCAACGCTAAGAGGATAAAATGGCCAGAGTCTGAAACATCAGTGTACCTACAGAGGAACACAATATTTACAATTCTTTTCTAACTAGCATTTTTGGGTTTGTTATCATTTTAGAAATCATAAATCAGCAGAACTTCTTAAGAGGACCGCAGTAATACTATCAGCTAAAAATTAAGCAACTGACTTGGTTTTGCCCTGGTGTTTTAAACTAAAGCCTTTTTTTCTTTCAATTCTTTTTCCAAAACTTTGTTTTCTGCCAATCCCCTCCAAACCACATCTCCTTGAAAAATCAAAACACACACAGAGCACTGAAGAAACACAGATAGTGAAGCCCTAAAAGAACAGCCCTACTTTACATTCTTCAGCACGACTCCTCTCTGCACTGGAACTGCTACCAGGTTTGTTCAGCAGTGCTTGCTCCAAAAAACGCAACCCACCATTTGTACAACATCCTTTTATATCCTGTACGTCAATCTGGGTAATTTCAATCTGAAAGAAGATCTCTCTACATAGTCACAGGAGGCTCTTCTGTGGTCCTTTCCCTCAGATCTCCTTGTCCTGTTGTTAAGCTCTCCGAGAGTCTTCCTTCTCACCCTTCCTGGTTTTCCATCATTTCTAACTCTTGCACAACAGTGAAACTGGGGCTATCTGTGGTGCGCGTGCTGTGTTCTAGCATCTGTTCCCATTTATGCAACTCTCCACCAACCCTCTGTCCTGTGCATTCTCCCTTCCAAACCAGCTCCGCTCCCTGCCTCTGATCCCCTGCTTGGCACTGCATGCTCTGAGGCCAGACCCAGTAACACCCGAGTTACGTATCTGGAGTATGTGCTCACAACTGGACTCTGTGTGAATCATCTCCCCTCAAAAGACACAAAAACCTAAGCGTAAGGACATCACACAGCCAATTACAAAACTCACCCAGCATCTTGACTGGAACACAGTTACCAAACTTCGCTTATTATCTTCTTTCAACATCCCCGTGTCACAGAAACCCACTCATGCCCTAGGTTACTGAAAGCAGGCACTGGTTAATTTAATGATTTCTTGGGCCACTGAGCATGGAGAGACCTCAGCAAGTATTGGGAAAGAATGTCTCTCATAAATACAAGTTCAGAAATGCCATGAGTCACCAGTGCAGAAGGAAGGTACGTCTTCCTCTGGGGACACTAAGTTCAGTTATTCATTTCTAGACAAGAGGCTTTGCTTGGCAAAGGAAAAACACACAACAAAGTTGAGAAGAACAAGAAAAAAGCAATTTTTTCTTTCTGCTTTTTTTTTTTCTCCAGACCTCTCCTCAGCACACGAAATAGTTAGCATTTGCTAGCTCTCAGGATTCCGTATTAGGTATAGTTAGCTATCAACAGCTGGTCAGAGAGCCCACGAG
>VZTO01007268.1:0-73880 GCA_013400615.1 Syrrhaptes paradoxus
TATTTAAGCCTGTGGTAATACGCCTGCAGAGCCTCTCTTTCTCCAGGGTAATTGGCCTCAGAGGACAATTCCCAAACATGACTGAGGAATAAAGGGCAGGGTGCTGATCAGTTTAAAGCCCACCAGTTTCAGTAGGATGGAGTCACCCAGCCTGCCTGCACACCTCGAAACACTCCTAGGCACACACATCACTTTGGAAGCTGAGCCTAGAGCTTTACGAGTGAAAAAGGGACATCACTGGTCCCAGTATCCAAAACCTGACAAGATCTATATGTTAGAGTTGAGCTGGGCTGTAAGGGCAGCCTGGGAAAACTGCTGCAAGTTATAAAAATAATCACTTTTCCTGCCTTATAATTTTAATGAATCACCTTAATGTTGACTCTTGCTTAACCAGACATAATTAAGAACAGTGTGAATGTTACCTTTGAGGAACGAGGTGATAACTCAGTGTGTTTAAAGAGTCAGCACAGTAATGAATCCAAGTGCACATGTATATGGGTTAATCACATTGTCCACAGTGTCTGACTATGACATGTGCTTTCTAATTAATTATGCATTTCAGATTAACAGCTGGATCCTTTACTCAACTATAGCAATAGCTTTGATGAGTTTGTTTTCATATTTGTTAAATTTCCCAAGATAGTGTGTTCTGGAGAGTGCATGTACATTTTTAATGAATTGCAACTGCCCTGTATTTGACAAGTTATCTTTTCCCCAGGTGTTGATATTACATAGAATCAGATTTCATTCCCTGAACTGAATTCAGCCTCCCCCAATGTTTTGCCACTGACTTGTTTCCGTTATATGATCCTGGCATGCCACACAAATTAAAAAAAAAAAAAACCAAACAAACGAACAAAACAACGACCCTCCTCTCTGATTTTCCACTCTCCAGACAAGTATAACCATGGGAAAATATATTCCTAAGAGGCTTGTTCATGCTGTACACACAAGTTAGGTTGCTTTCAAGTGGATGGTAACGTGCATCGGATTGCAGGAGAGACAAGTTTCACGCTTTCCTCTGCCACTGACTCCCTGGGAAACCCTGGTCATGTCACTTAGCAGATGTAAGTTTAGAATTTGTCCTAAATGAGTTTCCCAGGCAGTGGAAAGAGACAGCTGTCTCCAGAGAGCAATTCAGTCGACGCTAAAATGGGAGAGGGAGGAATTAATGATGCACTGGAAGAGTCTTTCTGCTTCTAGTTAACTATCATAACAAATAAAAGAGATAAGACCAGCTATCTGGGTGAGCTAGAATAGGTGGCAGAGATACCATCTCCCTCGCTCTTAACTTCAAGAGAATTACACAAGTCACAGAGTTATGAGTGAAAACCAGATTTGGTCAAGTTTTAACCAAGATACACCTGCATTCTTGGGTTTTGTTTCATCATAGTGATAATTTAAGAAAAAACAAAACCAAAAACAGCCCCCCCCCAAAAAAACCTTCACTGTAAACTTGCTCGCAAACATCTTTGTTCCCAGCCAGGCTATGAAAATAAATCCTACTGTTACAGGATGCACAAAGGAAAATTTGGCTGCATGAACTCTGCCTGATTACTGCATGAACAAATTAAGAGAGAAGATGAGACGGGAGGGAAAAGACCTTTTCAAAAAACATTTTTAACTAACAAATATGTCAAGAATTGAAAGGCACAGCCCTATTCACCTCCCAGTTCAGCCGCCTAAATGTCTTAGCACCTATTGTAATCTCAGGCACCGTGGGTGTGCCCTGCCCAGCCTCTGGAGCCTCTGCTGCTCCTCACAAATCCTGGAGCATCTCCGGTAGCCACCCACGGATACTCACGGAAGGTAGTGGCACCAAATGCCTCTGTTCAGGCAACAGAATGCTACCTTGAGTACCCTGGAGCTCATGGAAATCTGTTTTTGAGTTAAATGCGGAATATTTAAGGACCATCTAAGGATGGGGGTCAGTAATGAATATTCTGGGATTCTCGGATTTTTACAAACTTTTAGCAAGTTGCCAGGATCTGTGGGAACATAGGGATAATTTTAAGCAGTAGAAGAGCTTCCCAGTGCCAAACGAAGAGGGAAGCATCTGAGCCCTGAAGCAGACTGTGAAATCTCACTCGCAGCTGAATTAAATTTAACATCGAGGTTGAAAGTTGTGCAAATCTCACAACATTTTGGTCTGAAATGATGGAAATGCGTATTGTAAAACTATCTCTAATTGACACTGATAAATTGTTAAATCTCTCCCTGAGCTCCAATGTGTATAGCACAGTCCAGCTGGAAGACACCAAATCAGGTCAAAGCCTCTAATCCTGTGCATCTCTCCAGCACGTTCGAGACACTGATCAGCCTAAGAATAGATAAGCCTATCGGTGCTAACAGAAGTTGGCTAAACTTCAGCATTTATCATATTCTCTACAGAGTGACTAATAAAGCCAAATTCCATTATGGAATTCAAATACATCCATATTTACCAGGTAAACTGAGATTTTGCATGTAGGGTTTGTTGCAACATTCTCATTTTCATTCAAGTTATCATTAAAAATATGAATGAGGTTGCTGAAAATTAGAATTTTCATTCTAAGAATAAAACTTTCCAATTTCTTTCCAGGCTGCACTAGTGCCAAATATTTCACTCTGACAAAATTGAATGTTCTTGTTTTCAGTTTTGCTATTACCGAGCAGAAAAATGTCAATATGAAAGTCAAAGGAAGGCTGTTAATTTATTTTTGAAGTGCTTCATCAAATAGATGCATTTCTGCTGGGTACAAAATTCCGTGGAATCAACATGTTTAATTTAACCAATATTGTCTCGGGTCTCAGACATATATATTATTGGGTAACAAGGCACCTTTAGAAGTGCAGGCACACTCATCATCACCTCTTGACATTGGCCCATTTACTGTGGGCTTGTAAACACTTAGGATGCATTTAAATTGGTGCTTTCAATTGCAGCAGGCATCTGTTTTTCCCTTACAAATGTGCCTTGCAGAAAATAACATTTGTACTTACACATTTATCTTCATGAACCTCAAAAAAATGTCCTTGTCAGGCTAAAGCAAAAGTGAGTAAAAGGCTGAATTTCATTCTGAAGTTTATTTCTTTGGCTGGACACACGAACATCACTTAGGTTTTCTGACAATGAAGAGTGCTATAAAAACAGGGTGTTTGTTGTGAAGCTACAATTTCCCCAGCTCAAGTAGTGTTTTATTATCTTCTCCTGAAATACCCTCTGTCCCAAAGGTCTGGTACGCTGTTAAACTGAGATTCCTTAAAGTCTGCCAGATCTAAAAAATCCTGGGTTTAATAGAAATACCAGCTCATGGCGTTCTAGTGTCTCAATCCCCATCAGCATTGCATCCAGAGTCGAAAAACTTCCAGTCTTTCTCCTGCCTTTCAAGGACAAGAGATTTCCTCCTGGTCCTGTACACGTACCTCTCTCCCACAGTCTCAGCTGATGATTTTTTGGTTTCAGGACTGCACATCCAAGACTTCATCTCTCCCAGTTCTGACTCAATTAGAAGGTATCCAATTGCACATTCCAATAATATCACTACTGCAGCCGAAATGGCAAGAAACTGACTCAAGTGTGCAACAGAAGGAAAAGTAACTGAGAGAGAAAAAGCTTTTAGAGCACGAACAAAACACCACATAACCCCATCACAGCCACAGTCCAGGGAAAAAAAATAGCATTATAAAAGAGAACCACTGAACAGCACTATACAGAATGTTACAGGGCATTGTTTAGCTCCTCTCTACATCCAATGCCTTCACGAAGTTTTGGTACGTAGGTGCTAAGGAAGAGCGGAGCATCATTTTTTGTGTGCAGTGAGAGAGCGCAGGGAATTTGGGAGCAGCAGTACTGAGGTGTGCAAAAAATCAATCCAAGAACTGAACACAATTCAGCTCACTGTCACTGTTTCGATGCTTAAGCTTGCACTTGAATAAGCACAGAGCTGCCTCGCTCACATCCTCCTTTTCCCCTGCGTTACTGGAAGGGGATGCTGTGCAAATGGAACGAGCTGGCCCAGAAGCACTCAAGTGAGTTCAGACTTAAATTTACTCTATGTTGGACTGCTAAAAGGCATTCCTCAGCCTGAAGCAGTCCTTATTCATTCTTTTAAAATCCTAATTTAAGCGGATTTTAGGCATTTACATTACAAAGAGGTGTTTGATCCATTTCTTCTTTATCACCGCTTCACTTTTAAAGATCTTAACAGTTCAAAGCAGGTCGTGCTAACTCATCTTTGGGCTCTGGTTGTATTGACTGTAATGGAATTGCAATCACTATAGACCTGTTCAGCTCCCCCTATGTCAGATCTTTAAATCTGCTTAGCTGAACTGCTCTGGAGGCTCCCTGGACCACATTGATGAGATTTCCTTTGACCAGAAAACCAGCTCAGACAGTCAGATGTCCAAATCTCAAACTGATCCTCACCTTTAAAATCAGGTAGTGCAGATCTGGAGCTCAGATTTGCTTTGGTCCCCAAGCAGAGTAGGACATATGCTGACCAGCTGAACTATGCAACTATTTCTCTAACATCCGTTGGGCTTTGGAGACAGGCAGTGATTCTGCATCACCTATGGAGGCGGGGGGGAAGCGAGATGGATGGGTTTGGTATCCTCAGCCTGCATTTAATTCACCTGAATTGTCATGAGTCCAATACAAAAAAGGGGTGAGATTTGCCCAATTATACCAATACTCCACATTCTCTATCTTCCTAGGTCAAGATTTCAATCAGTGTTACACAAAAGGTGGACACATGTCTTCTTCCCCACCTATGCGTTGCACGAGGCATGATCTCCTAAGTGTTAAGTACACCTTGATACAGCTCTGCCCATTTCAGGATCAGTTCTTTACCTATGCAAGAGCAGGATTGATGGCATCCAGGGAGGCAGAATCTAAGGCAGCTGAACACCAAGATGCTGGGCTGCAACTGCAAACAGTGTCATGGGTGGTCCAACTCCCTTGACCCCATATAGGTGTTTTGAGCCATTTAGCATGCTCTAGAGCATCTCTCCCAACTTCCAGAACAGGACAGATCTACCTAGCACATCTGTCAACCCAGGAGGAAAGTAATGAGCATCTAAGGCTCGTCAAGTGGCATTAGATGTCTAAATGGTATCTAATGGTGTGGCACAGCTCTGAGGATCTGTCCAAATCCTGTGGTAGGCACCTGGACCCTTCTCCAGCTCTGTCCCTTTGCGTTCATCACAGGGAGTCTGTAATCGAGTTAAGAAGGAAAAAGGTGATTCTATGGTTCTCTGACATCTTTCCCAGAGTTATTAGACTCTGAGGCTTGAGCTGAACCCTGCCACACTGCAACGGGGAAAGGCTCTGCTGCAGCAACCAGGCTGAGGAGATCACAGCACTCTTGGAAGAGCCAGGAACAGAACAAAGCTGTCAGCAGCTGCTCGCTTTGCTGGTGTGAAGTCAAGCCCTGCGCTGTTGTTGCTGCCTGCCAATCTCTAAAATTGGCCGGTGACATGATGGAGCACTGTGCGAGGAAGAGGACAAGGCTGTTGTCTTTGCCTGCAGGAGCTGAACTTCCACCTTGTAAGGAGAACAGCCAGGACCATGCAAAGTTCTGATTAAAAATGCAATATGAAACCAATTAAAGAGCAGTCCAAAACCATCGGTCCTTGAAGTGTCTCCGCACAGCGAGTGCTCGGATAACTTCAGAACTTCAGGCACATTCAATTGCAGCAGCCACTGGCAATGGCAGGTGATGAAACAAAGAACAATCACAGATAAGATGCTGGAATGTGGCTAACACTGCCTCAGGAGGGATCCTGCGTGACTAAAAAAAGAAAGCAAAGACACTTTGGGTTTGATGGGGCCATCATAAAGCTCAGGTTTCACTGGAGATGCCTTGCTCTTCTTCTTGGACTTTTTGTCTGGGTATAATTTGAGGTTTTGTTACACCTGTGGATTTGCTGATGCTCAATCTGAGGCTGCTCTACATCCAGAAATGTTGGATTTATCTACACCAGGTGAGAATTAAGCCCAATACATCCTGAAAATGTCAGACTTCCTACATTGTACCTTGTGACAACAGATCCACACGTTGGCCTGCCTACAGACACTCAAGCTGACAACAACCCAGTGGATTTAATGATCCAGATTAGGAATATTAAGTTTATTACCATATCTAATGCAAATTTTTCTGTGAGACCCCATGAGACCGCTTTTCACCTTCATGTGTCCTGTCTCTTGACAGAGCTAACACCATATCTATTGCCTGAACCATCTGGAAATAGTTGTCAACTCTCCGTATTGCCTAGAATATAATCTTATTGAACTATCAAGCACATGTTCCTGTAGTGGATCAATAAGTAATATAAAATATTCTAACTTCACTGGACCCTAAGGATAAAAGCAGGAAGTCTGGAACATATACTCACCTGGTTTTGGTGTTGCCCTTTCTTTGATCTTTAGCACAAAAAAAATTTTAAAATTTATTACTAGAATTTCCTTCCAAAAAGTAATGTTAATAAGAGTCATGAATGTTCTGTTGAGCTTAACTCCCAGTTCCTTGCAAACCTGTTGAACAGCCCACATTGGCTTCAAATTGGATGCAGATTTCTCAGGAAAGGTCATGAACCTTGGTAATACCTTTATAACCATCCTAGCTTTAGAAAAATTTCTGGGGAAAATTAAGTGCCTAAAGGCTACACTGCATCCTGTTTTAGAGGTCCCACGTTAAGGTCATATTTATAGGGTATAAATTAGCTTTGTCTCTTAGTAGACTCTGACCTTTAATCCTTCAATGTAAAATCTTGTAGTTTTTGGCTTACAGCAAATTAAAAAACCATAAACCAGGTAATTAAATGGATAAAATTATATATCAGCAATGGCACACAGATGTTGCTGTGTTCCTGCAAAGACTGTCCTTTGTAACCTCCAAGCTGTCTATTATACTCATCCTCCAAAAACCACATTGTATTTAACATTAAAATGAGAGCTTGTAGTGACGGGCATCTTTACCCATCTGTTTCTCTTCTGAAGCGCTCAGTATTTTAGGAAACCAATAAAAATAACAGAGCAATGAGAGCCAAGTTTTTTGTTTTTTTTTTTCCGGAAGGGACTAGTTATTTCGGATCTGTTCTAGGAGAACTGGCCTCTTCCCAACAAGGTGCGCGTAAAAGTCCACCGTGTGTTGGCTTCTAACAATCTACAGCCTTGCCTGTGAGTCTATAGAGTCAATAAAGCTGCTGGAACACACTGCAAAGAGCTTGGGGCCAAAGCTGTGCTTAATGCGCACCTCCTAAATGCTCCTCTTTGAAGTCTTTGCATTTGATGAGTCTTTAAAACCGCCTTTGGGCCTGTTTCACTGAAATCTCTCAAAGCTTTTTGCATTTCCTCCATCCTCTTTTAAATCTGTAAACATGTGCCCCAGAATCTCCTTGGGGGGGGTGGAGGGAATAATTTGGCCTTTTCTGAACTTTTACTATGCTTTTACCTCCAGACTTGGAGGTGTCTGTGACAGACAGTTTGACTGGTAACTGATGCTCTTGAGTGTTTCTGCCCCAGGCTGCGACCTTGAATGTTCCCAGCTGTGGTCCTTCTCTCTGCCTCCTCCCTAACCTCCTGATCCTGGCTCTACTGCTCCCCTTCCCTCCCCATTCACCTTCTTCCCACCCAAGGCTGTGGTATCACCTCACTAACTCCTTCCTAACCCTGGCCAAACTTGTCCTTTAAATATCAAGAGGAGGAAAGCTGATGGAGAAGATGGAGGTGATGACAAGGACCATTTCTATATCCGAACCTCTCAGGGATCCAAGGACATCACCTGTGGGTGCCATCAGCTGGCTCCCTGGATGCCTCTGGGGAGCAACAGGCATCTTCAAGGATGCTCTGCTTACTGTCCTCCTGCAATTCTCTCCAAGCCCATGTTTGAGTCCTTGACCCTCATATCCCTTCCCTTTCCTCTTCTTTAGTTGTGCCAATAATTATTTTTTTTCTCCTGTCCCTTTTTTGCCAGAATGAAGAGCTTGATGACTAGGTCTCCCCTGGCAGGAGAATGACAGAAGAATAAAATTCAGCTCTTACAGTGAGAAGGAAAGAGCAGTTGGTTCAGGCGAGGTGCAGTTGTGTGTGCAACATTAATGTGTACCTAGTGATTAGCACTAAAGTCTTGCCACTTTACTGGCATATTAATTAATACAAACAAGGTGAAAATGATTGCTGAACAATACATCCCTTCCTGTATCTGCCATCCCTGGGTAGTGACTGTAACCAATTCATTCTTGGGAAGGGGAGGAAAGGAAAGGGAAGGGGAAAAGAAAAAGGGAAGGAAAAAGGAAAGGAAAAAGCAGATTCTTATTAAAAAATCCAAACTTCATTAGAGGAACACTGAGGACTGGGTCTCACTTCTCAATACTCATCATGCTTCCAAGAGCATGTTTTTGTTTTGGGTTTTTTTTTTTTTTTNTTTTTTTTTTTTTTTTCAGGGCATTATTTGAGACCAGAAAGATGTTTCAAAACAGGAATTCTTGACTTTTCTGATTAAGAAAGACCTAGTTGTCTTCCAGAGGACATACAATTGGAAATCCACTACTAAACCACAAAGCACAGCCTAAACCCATGCTGTTTCAATGCAGCAAAAGGACTGGAGTGTCAGAAAAAAAGCAGTGATCATGTAGGGGGAACCACTCTCTCCAAGAAAGAGTAACCAGATACATTAAATAGCTTTCAGCAAGGACTTAACCTCTCTGTTTCCTCTGCATGGAGCTTTTTTCTGAACAAGCCCCCATGGCAATAATAGGTTGTCTGCTAGATCTCACCAACCATTCAGACACCTGGAGGTTGCTGTAGCCAGCTGAACCCTCATATTGAAGTTCCCACAAACACTGTGGTACCTACTCTAGTGTACATGTAACTTGCCAGCATCAACGAGCAGACACTTTAGGCTCCACAGAATCACAGAATGGTTTGGGTTGGAAAGGACCTGAAAGATCATGGAGTTCCAACCCCCTGCCATGGGCAGGGACACCTCCCACTAACCCAGGTTGCTCAAAGCCTCATCCAGCCTGGCCTTGAAGGGGATGACATCCATGACCTGAAAGGGGTTACACTTGACAGAGAGTCATTCCAACGGGTCCTTCAAGGGAGAAGAAGTGCACTTAAGTGGATGGCTCCAAATAAATGATTTACCTGTAGGAACTTGGGACCCAACCTCAGTGCAAAGAACCTTGTCCGAAGGCCACTGGAGTCACTGAAGACTCTGACCTGAACTACAGTTGTCAGAAGTTAGGCAAAAGAGAGAGTGCTGCAGCACTAAAGATTGCTTATTCTTATTCCTGACATGTTCCCGTCTTGCTGCTTCCATTAACACTATTTTCTCCCCTCCTTTCCCCACTCTCTCCTGTCTTCTTTTAGCATAAAAAAGAGTCTGCTAGACAATGCATTCACAAGTTAACACCGCGCAGCAGACTGCGACTGCATTAAGAGCAACGAACAGGAAGGTTTTATATCTAAGCTCTAGGGAAAAATAATGAAACAGAAGCATAGAGCTGGCCACTGCTGTGAAGCTGAGCGGCTTCAGCTATAAAAAGAATCCTTTCACACAGATACATAAAACGAAATACAGTCTGAAAGCCTCTCTGCTTGGAGAGAAGCATTAAGCAGCACGTAAGAACCAAGTTGATGAGAGAGCACCTGGATCGGATGTGTACAGAAGAGAGGTGGTTAAGGGCTAGGTCAGCAGTGAGCCTTCTAAAACCAGGCTTGCAGAGGGTGCACACCAGCAAGGTGGAGCCAAGGTGGTTTTTCTTGGCAAGTAGAGTCCCAGGTCTAGCTTGCTCCATGTGGATGCCCCATCCCTGGAGGGGTTCAAGGCCAGGCTGGATGAGGCTTTGAGCAACCTGGGCTGGTGGGAGGTGTCCCTGCCCATGGCAGGGGGGTGGAACTCGATGATCTTTAAGGTCCCTAACCATTCTGTTATTCTATGATTCTGTAATTGTTACTGCACTCCTTTAAGCAATTTTAATGAACTATGGAGGCCCTTTGTACAGGCTACAGAAGCGGTGACATTGCCCGAAACGCCCATGTTGCCTTAGGATCCTGGGCCAGGACTGAAAGTAGGGCTTCAAGTGCAAAGGCTCTGAGTGTGAATTCCAGGAAGGATTTGTCACCCACCACCTCTGAGCATCTCCCTTTTCACTGCTACTCTTGGTGAAAGCCCAGTGACTTCTGGTAACAGCATTTCTCACAGAGAGGATCTGGAGTTTGTTTTAAGACATCAAGAGTTCAGTCCCTGATCTCCTTGGCTGCATCGATAATTACTTCTGTTAAAAGCACAGGTCTTGTTGCCCGAGTTTTGCTTTGTGATCCAACACAGGTTCTTGCTATGTTGCTTTTAGTTTAAATAACCTCTTAATTCGCTATTTCTTGTGGAGAATGTACTTCTGGGGTGCAATCAGGTCACCCCTCAATCATCTTTCTGAGAAACTGAAGAGACTGAACTCATTAAATCACTTATCAAAAGTGTTTTCCTCAGCCTTCAAATAATTTTATGTGTCGATTCTCCTCTCTGATTAGTTTATCCATATCCTGCCATCAAAGGATACCAGTGTGGTTGTCCAATGGTCCCAGCTAAGGTGATTTACTGTAGGAGGGTTGGACTAGATGACCTCCATGGTCCCTTCCAACTCAAACTATTCTATGATTCTATGATTTTTTTAACCAACTGCTCCTCTCCCAATACACCTAAAAAGTTGATCAGACACACTCTGCAACACACGCACACCTCCCAGTCTATGACTACCAGCACAGACTCAACTGCTCAGACTTAAAACTACAAGACCATCTTCAGAGGCAGTGTTTTCAAAACACTATCATCTATTCTTCAGGAATTACCCATGTTCCTAGAGGCAGCAGATTGCATTTCGCTGTAATAAAAAGACCATTTGCACTGGTCTAGCTGACAAGCAGTCAGAATTGCCCTCTCTAAATGTCTTGTCTTCATTATTATTTATAGGTGCTTCATCATTTTGACACCCACAAATCCCATCAGCTGTGATTGCATATTTGCTTCTGGATCATTAATGACATTGTTGACTAGTGCTGGGCTCAGTGCCAATCTTGTAAAATGCCAGTAAAGCATCTTAAAAAGTAGTTTCATTGGCTACAGGAATGCTCTTTCCCTTGTTCTTAATCACTTGGAAGTGCTTCTACAGAAAAGCATATCTACTCATAGGATCTATTGCTCATTATTGTCTAAAATATTGGTCAATACTAATTAAAACCATTCGAATGGTGCTTTGGTATATTTATGCACAAAGCTTTACCATTTCCCTTGATCAAGTGTCTGACAAGACCTATGTTCAATAAAGCCACGCTGACAAACATTATAACAGCATTGCTATTCTCTGTGTCTTCACTAATCAAACCCCACATCAGCTTTTCCATAATTCTTCGCAGGGCTGGAAATCCAATAAACTGTCATGTAGCTAACTGCATTATTTGATACTTAAACATCTCAGATTAGTTCCTTGCTGAGTTTTCAAAAATGCTGCGAGACATCCTATTGAATCCAGAAAAGATGAAAAGCCTAAACATCTCCAATTGTTTGGGCTTAATTCACTTTGAAGAATGCCACGTAGGGCTCCAACACAGGGGCTCTGGCAGATTTAGCTGCAGTAAAGCTGGTGAGGTTGAATAAAAGGTGCTCACAGCTTTTCAGACACTTAACACAAGCCTAACTTTGTTTAGGTATCTATATAATCATATATCCTGCTCATCACCATAGTGACCAAAATACTATACTCTGTGAATAAGATTATGACTTAAGTAACTGCATTAGGAATGAATCTTTCATCTGTAAATGTCTCTGCTTAGCTCTGCATTAGTCCTCACAGCTACTCACTTCACACTGAAGTTGCAAGCTCAAGCAAGCACAAAAGTGTGAACTCATAATCGTGAAGGAGGTTTCAAGAAATATCTGAAGCTTACTGCTTGAATTTATGGATGAGTTATCCTGCTTCTTTTGCTGTGAACAGTTTTGTCTCACAGCTTTAGGGAGCTCTGCTCGCAACTCAAGACTCTCATGAGAGCAGAAACACTTATTTGGAAATTAGGAGCATTTGTGACCTTTCTCTGTGTTTATCTTGGTTGGTTTTTTTTTTGATTTTTTTTTTTTTAAACAGAAAAAGTTTCAGATCAGTAGATAAGGTCCAGATTTAGAGACAGTCAAAAATAGAGTCATGCCACTAAAACTGAGGTCTGCTTTCCTTAAATCCAGGGTTTGTATTGTGCTCCCCTTGGCGTCCTGGAACTCTGCTGTTTCATGGTCAGTTGTCCTGGTTTTGTCTGGGATGGAGTTAATTTACTTCACAGCAGCTAGTGTGAGGCTGTGTTTGGATTTGTGCTGGGAAGAAGGCTGGTCACATCCTGATGGTTATAGCTGCTGCCAGGACAGTCAAGGACTTTCCAGCTCCTCGGCTGTGCCTGTGTCTGCAGGGGCAGAAGAAGCTGGGAGGGAGCACAGGCCCAATTACTAGCATGGGATTTGATCTTGGGTTTAGGATTGAGACCCAAATTGGACAATGGTCTATTCCGTATCATGCACATCATGCCCAGTATAGAGATGGGGGTCTGTCCAGAAGTTCTCACTCTCGCTCTGGGTTGTCTTCCTCTGTGTCACCCCTCTCTCAGACACGTCTCAGTCTCTCAGACACTCAGGCTCTTATGTCTTCTCCAGGATTGTAGTTTTCGGACAGTCTCTGCTCCAGGATTATTTGCCAGGAACAGGCTGAGCCTTGGTCATTGGGTGGTGAGCAGTATCACTGCATATCACTCATTTGTATATTTGTATATATTACTATTATCATTATCATTAACATTATTATTTCCAATTTTATTGTAGTTTAGTTATTAAATTGTTCTTATCTCAAGCCACAAATCTTTTTTTCCTTTACTGTTTAACTCTCTCCCCATCTCTGTGTGGGGGAGAGTGAGCGGGCAGCTGTGTGTTGATTGCTGCTAGCTGGGTTCAAAACCACAACATCACTACTGCCAAGGCTGTCATACATTGTCGTAGCCCCAAGTACGCATGACTCAAAACGTAAGGGCTGCATATCTTCACAAGACATTCTCCCAAAAACCCAGATGAAAACAAAGAGTGGCTAAAATCCAACCACAGGACTTAGGAAAAAGCAGGCAAAAAAATCTGTGGAATTTATTGATTCTAAACTCCCTAATTCAAACTGAAGTCAGTGATGTTTTTAGAGTGGCCTCTGGCTAATTCAAGAGGAAAGTGTGAAAATCAGTTGACAACTTTTCTGTAACTCTAAAGAAAGGCAAACACACACATCACTGCAGTAACAGCAAGAATGAGAAACTTCATCCAGGAAAGGTTCAGAGATTACCTGCATTTTGGGTACTCCTCTCTATCAAACATTAAGAAATACACTTGCTGCTACATAAACAGGTAAAACAGAAAGTCATCCTCTCTACTATCTTCCAGTCTAGACACAGACGGCCCACCCACATCCACCACGAAGAGCAGACAAATCCTCAGCTGAGCTGAGACAGCATTGTACTCCGAGTTCCCAAACACGGTACTTCATGGTAGAAAGTATTTGGAACTCAATTTTTGATATCTGTAAAATGTGGATAAAGAGACTTACACATTGTGTAACAAATCTCAGACGGTTAGGCAAGCTTTGTGCCATGCCCTGAAGACACCATGCTCTATACTCTAAAGCTTACTGTCTGTAGCCTTTGATCCTGTTTTCAGTACCATTTCAGCTAGGAGTTACATAAATAAGTGTCAGGCTACATGACTGTGTAATTATATGGAGGAGAAAGAAGACACAAAAGCCTTTAGTAAAAGGAAGAGACACTTTAAATAATTTGTATTAGCTCGAGTGCAGTGAACATTAAGCCAAAAGAAAAAAAACTTCAAAAGCTGTAATCTGGCCTTAGCAAAGCCTGTAAGAATTGAGTTGCACTTGCTTTACAAGTAGGACCATGAGAAAGCTGAAACACATTCTGCAGTGGAAGCGGCTAGAAGTCATGTAGGCATAACATACTTTCCTTAGAGAAAGGGCTTCAGAAGAATGATGGATTCACAAGGTCAGGGGATACAGTGAGGTCCTTAAAGACAAGTCATTAAGTCATTTCTTTGTATAAGTCCCTGCAGGTAAGGACACAGTGTACCTTGGTCTGGATTTTGACCTTCAGGCAAACTGCTGGTTCTACAACTCAGCCCAGTGACCTGCTCTCAAAGGTGGTCTTGGAAAATCAGTAAGTCTTGGAAAAGAGCAGATCTTTCTGCAGTTCAGAAAACCAGATGAACAGCAGCTTAAAAGCTTAGTTCGCATGTTCTGAACCCCTGTAACTATGAACTATTAGTTCTGCACACTGTAACTACAGCCAAAATGAGACATCCAGCAGCATCAGCCATCTCCAGCACTTTGGTCAGGATAGATAGATACTCCAGGTCCTTACTCTTGAGCTTGGAAAGAGAGTTACACCGTAGCTGTATTAAGACCCCATTTCTTCCAGTACCTATTTTTCCTCAACAACATCTATAATTAGTCATTGTTACAACAGGCTACTACACTAAAAAGAACACTACATAGGGCCATAATGGTGTGGAATAATGGGAAAATAAGAGAATGATAAGGAATAAAGAATTAAAAAGAGGGCTATTAAAAGATACAGGCATATTGCAAGAACAAGTCCAGATGAAATACCCACAGAAAAGAGAAGGATAAGATGAGGGCAGGAAGTCCGAGCGGCTTAGGAGAGACCAACTGAAGCCATGCCACAAGACTGACCGTTGACATGTGTCAGCATTAAAAGCCACTTTCTAGCACAAACAAAAAAAGGGCATCTGTTGGGTTTTGATCTGTTCACTCCTATCAGCAGGGCATTTTTCATGTCAATGTCTCTTTCCGCAATGGCAAAAACCTTCTGCTTAATGAGCGATATGTACCAACACAATGGACAGAGCCACCGCCCCACCCCACGCCAGACCCAGCTGGAACCAGAGCTCATTCCGCTGGGAGCACATTTCGATACCAGCACTGACGCCTTCCTCCCAACACCATTTCCACCCCCACCCAAAGTCCATTGGGTTCCTCTTGCCAGCCATAATTTTCAGATCCACCACCACCACCAACCACAAGCAAAATCCTCCCAGCAGCTGACGGCTCATTTCACTCCCTTCTGACAGCTGGTTACTATCAGCGTAGCCATCAATTAAAAAATAGCACATAGGCCGTTGATGACGACGTGATAAGGTTGTCACAAGAGACTGTCCTTCAAAGCTGATGGCCACTGCCCACTCCCAAACACGTTGCTCCTCTAAACAGATACCCCACTTCAAAATATTGCCCAGGCAGCTTGAAAGCCATCACCGACTGCTGTTGCATCACGCATATTTCGGATAGCTGAGCACCTCTTCCCCCAGCTGCTCCCCTATAGCAACGGCGGCAGGGTCTATTTTGTGTTTATTTCCTGGCTCAAGGCTTTCTGTTTGTTACGTTTGGCTCTATTCCACGCACAGCTGAAGAGCCAAATAGCCAAGGGCAGAGGGCTGCTATTTCACCTCTGATAGATGGGAACTAAAGTTACTTTTGGCAGCTGACTTGAAGCTTCTGTAAAGAAAAAAATTGGGGCTCAATCACAAAAGGGCCATGCTCTGCAGATTCTGATAACAGGTTTAGTTCGGATTACCTGAGCTGGGCTTTAAATCAACATGGCAAACATATTGTTTTCAGGATTATTTTGCTGAAGTGCATTAAGAAATGTCATGCTGGGTTTAAATAGATTACGGTAAGAGCAGCTACAGGCTCCATAAACAAACAAACAACCCCCCCCCTACAACAACAAAACCAAACCCTCATTTGATCTCTTAAAATATTTCACTTCTGCACTTCTAATACAGAACTGCACAAAATACAGACAGTATGATGTGAGAAGAGTCTGATGAAGCCAGAGATTTTAAATCTTTTGGAGCTTTATTAATTACAAGAGTTCTAATCCCTAAAATCGTTCAGTCTTTTCCCACCTTTACTATAAATTTTAGCAACACAGCAAGCGTTTATGGCACACATATAATATTTATAAAGAGCAACACAAGGTTTTGCAGAAGCGCACATGGTATGAGAAATTGATTATAATGTCATTTATCTTTTATACGCTGTCTTTTTATCTAGAGAGCTCAAAGACAAGTCTCAAGCAAACATCATCTTTTGATTTATACAGATAAGAACCTGCAGCACAACTGCTTTGTGCAAAATCTTCCCACCTTGGTCTTGGTAGAGCCATGAGCAGAACGGATGATTATAGGGTTGAGTCCACTGCTTTAACCATCAACCAGTGTTGCCTCTCATACACATACTGGCTAAAAACTGCATCCCAGCCTATGTCAAACCTGATTCAGCTCCTAGCTGATGGAAGTGAATGCAGCTCCCCCAAAACCAATGGAGCTACGTATTATCTTCTGCAACATTAGCCCAGTGAGCTAATCTAACACCTCCTCCACGGCTACCCAGACAGAAGCACAGTCCTGGGGAGATGGACCCAGAAAAAAGTCTTATAATTGTAATTTACTATATTCCTTGCCTTGAGCTCTTCCCAACAGGCATGCGGTCCCCATTACCACTGCATATGGTAAGCAATGCAATATGGAATGCCACTGCTTTGAAATAGCGGACCTTCTCCTCATTGCTTTGATTTCACGAGGAAAACCACAATATTAATGTAATTCTTCAATTCCACCTCTGGATGAGGACACCCTGACTTCTCTCCAGGTTGGTGCTGATCACCCCACAGGCTCTGTGTGTGGTCACTGCACTGTGCAGCACGTAGCCAGAAGAAACCTGGGCTGGTTAATGGACCCCTGCGGGAACTCAGCAGCTATTATTTCCAGCTGGAAAAATCTGAATTGTTTCCAAACATTTTCCCTCTCAAAATACCAGAACTGATACAAAGAGCATACTTTGCCTGGCAAGCTTGGCTTTCTCAAATCTAGCTATTTCCCCTCTGCAGGTCTTCCCTCTCCCTCTCACACACATCCCGTTGCAGCAGGACCAGAAAGCTTGACCAGAAAGCAGATGCACCCTCGGTAAAGTGGGTTGTATGAACAGCTACGAGCTGTAGTTTAAAAACAACGAGTGGTTCAGGTGTGCAGAGCATAAATTAACACAGTCACAGAGTCAAATAAGTAATAATAATGGTAATAACTAACTAACTAAATAAATGGCTTGTTCTTCTCCTCCAGATGTTTCACAAGTGACCTTGCCTGTAACTGGAAGCAATTTCCCTCTATCTGCTAATCCCCTTTGGTTTCCGATGCAGACACTGTATCCAGGTTTTCCGGATATATCAGACTTTTTACCAGCTGTCCCAGGACAGAGGATTTTGCTTTCAGCTGGAAATGTGTGTTGGTTAAATGCTGCACAACCAGAAAGATGCCAAAGTGATTAAAGAGGAACTGGACACAACACAGCAATCAGTTATTCCTTCTGAGATGTAGATGGAAATTCATTTCACTTCAACTGCTTTTGAACTTGCATCTTAGACTATTGGCCAAGATTGGACAGCTATGCTGACAACAAAACGACGTTCAGGTAAAATACTGCTGCTTGGGGAAGGCTGTGGGAAGTTTTCATTCCTCTCCATGTGGCACTTGTGAGGACACATCTGCAATCCTGGGTCTGGTTCGGGGACTCCTGTATGAGCCAGATGTTGACAAGCTTGAGTGAAGCCAATGTTGGGGGTCATGAAGGTGGTTTGAGGTCTGCCAAACATGATGCATGAGGAGAGCCTGAAGGAGCTTGTTCAGCCGGGAGACGGCTCCGGAGGATCTGACTTCTTTTAACTATCGAGTAGGAGGCAATAGAGACAAGGAGCCAGAGGAGGGCACAGCAGAAGGACAAGAAGCAGCAGTTACAGGCTGAAGCAAGGGAAATTCATATCCGAAATCTCCACTAAACACCTGAGCAGCCTGGTCTGGGATAGAAGCTAGCACTGTTCTGAGCAAGGTTTGGAACAGAGACTCTAAGGATCACCTCCAACCTACACAGTTTTGTGATTTCACAAATAACCATCACAGATGTGTCAAGGCTCCAGCACACTGGAAAGCTCCAGATTTATGGATGTGAAGGTACATTAGATAAGATAGACCCCAGCTAAAAGAAAAGAAGTGCCATTTTGATTGCTATGAGAAACACAGAATTTCTCTACACTCAGTCCTGGCAGCAATAGATCAAGAATTAGGTCAGTTCCCTAAATTTCACTCCAGCAACTTCCCCATCATTATCCAGATTCTTAACTTTCCTTCCTACTTTTTCTATCAGTTTAAGTTCATGAACTCCAACTTTACATACGCTTTCGTCTGTAAGTGCACAGTATTATTTTTTAAAAACAGAAATGGATGGGAAACATGTGCAAAGTAAAAGCATAATGCACAATAGAGACCCGAGGTCCTATATCTGACAAAAATGTCACATTGTGAGGAATCACCTGGAGGTGTACAGGGGCTTAAACTTGCGCACATAATTAGGGTAAGGCTGAGTGAACATCTGGATATGGACACAAGATGACCCAAAAATACTGACAACCATAGCTATGACATGTAAAGGCACTCAAATACTTACAAGAAGTAGGTTTGTTCCTTCCTACCAGGGAAGAAGCATAAGCCAGGAGGATGACAAATCTCCAACGTATCAGCAAGCTGAGCTGTTGTAGGTAGGTGTCTATCAGTCCTACTCCATCTAAAATTAAAAAAAAAAAAAGGCTTTTGTAGATGTTGCTAAATATCACCAGCCAGAAGCACCGCACGACGCGATTGATGTGAAAGACTAACAAGTCTTAACCATGAGGAAGCTAAACTTCTGGTTTGTAGTCAAAAGCTGCTCATTTTGTACCTGCAGCTGGCTGCTCTTGGAAGAATGGCCCAGGTAGCCCACATCTGTCTAACCATTTGCTTTAGTACCAGTGCACTTTCCTAGGAACACCAATAAAACCAATCTGGCTTGTTTTTTTCATTATTGACTTTCTCCCTGCCCCTTTTTTTTTTTTTTTTTATTTATTTTCTCCTTGCCTCTTTTTTTTTTTTTTTTTTTCTGATTGAGTAATTTTAAAATAAGGACAAGAAATTATACTGGCCCCACATGGGAACATTAGAACAATGAATGAGTTCATTCCCAGAAAATAAGCAATTTAAAAAAAAAAATATGTTAAAGTACCTACTTGGGAGAGAACAGGAATGAAATTCAGAGAAGTACAGTATCAAGAAGTATTTTTGCTGCTAAGGTAAAACTATACACATCTACTGAAGACATAAAGTCAATGCACTGATTCTTATACCAGTTTCCAAGTATTTAGCAGATATTTCACCTTCCTGGCCAAAATGATGTTATCTGGAATTTGCCTTCCTTCTGAGGCTGCCCAGTACAGTTCTTGGTAAAAGGACTGGTTTAACAGCACCAAGAGCACAGAGGTGACGTTGATCCTTCAAAAAGGGCTTTAACAAGTGCTGTTAGAGCTACTTAGAAATTTCTAAGCAATAAACAGCACATTTTCCCGAGAGCCAAAGACTCCCTTTTTCTGTGCTCATTCAACAGAAACCTGGAGCAATACCGGTCCCTCAAGTTACATGGCTTGACAACATCTTTTCTGAAGCAAAAAGCTTGATCCCAACTAAAACAATTAATCAAAAAGATATGAAAAAGGAACCACCTCTGCCACAGTCACTGTCTGAAGGTCCCTTCCGAAGTGCCCTGCAATATGAAACACTTCCAGGGAAGGCTGTGATGATTCCTCATCATATCAGTTATTTCTATTAATTATGTCATCACCAGGGATCTTGGTGAGATGGGGCTCAGTTACAGTAGCTTCTGTAGCATTGCTTGAAGGGCAGCCTGGTGCCAAAATCTTGCAAAATAAGCAGAGAGTCAAGAAGAGCGAGAGAGGAAGTTATTCTTGTTTTCTACTGGAAGACTTGAGAGGCAAAATGATTAAAGGGCTTCTGCAAAGGGTTGCAAAAACATCTATCTTCGAGCTGAGAGAACAGAGTCCAGGCATCTTTGGTCTCTTTGGAGCACAGCTGCAGGTTATTTGTCCTCAATACCAAGCTAGTCAAGCTTTTTAGAGTATTTTTGCTCAAATCAGACAGAAAATTTCCTCTCTTATCTCTGTACTACAGCCTGAAGCCTTCATACAACATGTGAAAGTGTCTGACAACAGTGCTTCAGCCACAACAGACTGCTCACCATCACAGGCACAGAGGCTTTATCACACTAGCCCTACTTCCACACCACCCGCAGCCTCATCTAAAAGCCTTCTGCAGGGTGGAATGGCCATCTCAGTGTTCAGGAGGACTGGAGCAGCAAAGGAAAGGTTTATTAACTGATTCCGTGCTAATCCTGCCAGTAAATGTGAAATACAGAGGAATCAGTACCAGTAATTTTGTCTCCTCTTTATAGTTATTGTTCTCAGGGCAGCCTGAAATTTGATCTTCCAAATTGGATCATAAATTGGCCACCGATTCATCCTTGCAAGAATTACTGATTTTTTCCCTGTTTTTTTTTTTTTTCTCTTTTAGTACAACCTGGGATTTATCACATTTCACAGCTGCAAATTTTTACTGAAATTTGAGTTATAACAACCTATTTCCACAGAACCATACTAAAAATTGGATTCTTTTCTCCCTTATCAGAATGCTTTAAGCAACTGCACCCTGGACAACTACAGGAGAATACCTCATTTGTTCCTTGATGCAAATCCAGTCATTCATTTTCTACATCTATATTTTCTACATCTACTCAAAAGTGACATGCTAACCCTAGAGCAGAATGAAGGTCCACGTGGTATTGAGAGAACTGTGCTTGACCAAACATTAACATCTCACTTGACCAGATCCAACATAAACATGATTAAAGTGGTCTTTTATTTTAAACTAATAACACAAGCAGTTCATATGCATTGTAACCCTCTCTATTCTCATTAAATCAAGACACAAAATATGCAGGAAACATATTTCACAAACAGAAATGTCACACTTGGGGATGAAACAATTTACTGCTGGCACCTGCAGAGAGACACTTTTCTCTCCAATTAAGTCTCCCTTAATGCTGCCGTAACTGAATCCTGGAGATGTGCTTTGTTTTACAAGAGAGTCGTGTCCTTGGCAACATTCAAAGTGGGGGAGATGACAACAGGATGGATAACAGAATGGAAACCAAGAGAGAGAACAGGCCAGACTGACCCAATATGACATTGGACGCTTAACTAGGAAGCAATGTGGAGATGCTGGCACCTCCTGAGGGCTAGAATATCCTTCTGTTGACCACACAGACCTAATTTAGGTCTCCGACTTCAGTGCCTATGTCAACTACGAGAAAATCAGGCGAAAAAACCTCTCCATGTGCATAAAAAGAAGTCACTAGCAGGATGACAGGAACTTCGGTCCACTGGATTTTTCCTGTGCGGGTGGCGAGGCAGTGGCCCAGGTTGCCCAGAGAAGCTGTGGATGCCCCATCCCTGGAGGGGTTCAAGGCCAGGCTGGATGAGGCTTTGGGCAACCTGGGCTAGTGGTAGGGGTCCCTGCCCATGGCAGGGGGTTGGAACTCGATGATCTTTAAGTCCCTTCCAACCCAGACCATTCAGTGATTCTACGGGCCAGCGATGCGCCCTTGTAGGACAGAAGGCAACCAACATCATGGACTGCATGAGGAGGAACATCACCAGCAGGTCAAAGGAGGTGACCCTTCTCCTTCACTCAGGGTTGGTGACAGACACCTGGAGTACCGTGTCCAGCTCTCCTCACTGTCTCCTAGTATCTACCCAGCTCCAACAGCTCTCCACTCACAGGTGCCCTGGGTAGTTTTTCCGTCACTTATACCTATACCCAGTTAGATTTTCCTCAACACTTTTGTTCACTGTGCTGAAGAAACTATCACTTGGGACAAGTCAAGAAGCCTAACAAATAAAACATCTCCTTTATCTAAGAAGGTCTTTATCCTTCTCAGAAAAGGGGATATTCACTGTTGGGCATAAATGCTATTGACAGAAAAACTTTCCAGCCAAAGAAAGATGTTACAACTGTGATGAAGCCTGATGTTTCAAAACATTAAAAATGTAATTTCAATAATTCATAAGTTCCAAGGAACAAGTTTTAATGTTTTTTACAAAATTGGTGGTAGTTATGCCACACAAAAGCAATAATTGATATGATAAAAGTCGTTGCTTTCAGTGGAGTGCTTGAAAATGAGATGAGATCCACCGAGACAAAAAGAATAAAATTATTATATGGCAATGAAAGTGTATCTAAGTGGTTATTTACTATTAAAAACTTCAATACTAATGACAGAATGAAAAAATTAAATTCAGAGTGAGAGGCTTGCTAGACTTTACAACAGCATCCCCCCTCCGAGGCTCCCTTTCCCAACATGTGTTAATATTCTGCTTTCTTACACCTGTTGGTAGGCTGGGATGCACAACAGGTTTCTACAGGGACGACAGCACTGAACAGAGATGCTGTGCCCAAAAGGACAGCTACAGACTTCAGAACAACTCTCCCGGCACACTGTGGGAGATAACCACCTACATCAGGTATCAGCCACCCTCTCCAAGGGCACGGCTCAGTCTTGGCACCACGGTCAGTGTGTCCCAGCCCTTCCCAGGGTACCCTCGCGGCAGGCACATCCCAAAGGAAAGCACAACCCAGGGAGATAATTGCTCCAGCCACAAAACCACCCAGGCCCCACAACCACGAGTGACAAGTGCAGTACGAAGACTTTATTTTGAACACAAGGCACACAGAGGCCAGCCGAGGTGACCGATTCTTCTCCCCCATTTCCCCTGCATACAGATGCATTCACACTCCAGCTAGTGCGAAAAGCAACGAACTTGCTCGCTTGCACTGTTACTCAGGGTGAATGGTTCTATTTCTGAAGCTTCCCACAGCCCGAGCAGCCTCACGGAGACTCTGCGTGGCACAGAGCACCGATGGGTTTGGGGGAAACTGAGGCACACATCACCCAAGTGAGAAAATCATCCTCAGCTCAGCTGAGAGAAGAGCAGCGTGGAAGAAGGCAGATGATCCTTGTGCTAGGGCAGGATGGCAAGTGGAGAAAGAGACCAACAGACTGTACTTTGATAGCCCCTGGTCCTCGCATCTCCTGACCAGGGCTGAGGAGCATCTTCACACATCCTACCCAAGCTCCAGGGAAAGCAACAGTGCAGCATCCATTCCACCCTGCTCCGGCAAGCTGCATGTTAGCAGAAACTTCAGTTAATAGATTTTTCTTTCTGCTCCTGCCTTTTCTTCTTTGTTCCCACTAACACGTTACAGGAAGGGCAAGGGAGCATAATTCACAGGATGACTTTCTCCTGCAGCCCTGAGAGCTGTTCTACCAGTGAAACCTTACTGTACAATTTCCAGTCCACTGTGCCACATCACAGTTTGAGAGAGTGATAAAGAAGTGCAGGTCTCAAGGAGAGAGACCTTAAATATAAGTTACTAAATCCGAGGCTAGTTTATTCTTGTTTTTATTTATTTTTTTTTCAATTCACTTGCTTCCACCTCCCATTGCGAGCGCTGTGCTTGGCTGTCAGCTCCATGGGGCAGACAGCCCTGAGTCTGGGCAGTTTTCACACCAAATAGCAACACACTGAGAATGAGAACGCTGTTCCTGAGGCAGCATCTGTTTTCTGTGTCAGGCCCTCCCGGAGCTTCTCACCAGGGCACAGATTGGAAATTCTCTGTCATCCCAGTCCCAATTATTATAAAGAAGTGGAAGGCCAATTCCAAGTCAGGTGAAGAGAAAAATTAGCTGCTCTGAGTGATTTATCATCTCTCACTGGTGTAATCATTTCCAAATTCAATTACAGCTAATTAAAAACATTTTTTTCTTCTGAGTTGATCACTTACCATTCCACGTTACAGTTAAATCCTGCTCTAACAATGACTGTAAAAACCAACACTCTAAGGAAAGCTGCAAGCTTTGCTACTGATGTAATGCTAGGGTTATACCATAATATATTTAGTTGGTAACCCACTGGCAGACTGGGTTACAGTCCCGAGTATCCTAATCACTCTCCTTTTGCCTTACCTATCCCCCCAGTTGAGGTGTGATTCCCTGGGAGAAGCAGTGCCTGAGAAACCGCTGCTGCACTTCACACGCAGCTTCCCTTGCAATGACATTATCTCATTTGTAAAGAGTGGCATTCTGGCTCCTGTCCACTCTTTTTTTTTTGGTCCAGCACCAGCAGACATATGAAGATATTATTATTAGCACACACTTAGTCCGAGGTCAAGCATTTGGTATGGATAAAAATGCTCTGTACAGTCAGCAGTCTTCCCATCACCTTTGGGATGCATGCAAAGCTGCTTGTTAGAATAATAATAATAATAGAGGTAATAACTTGGGAGCCATAGGCTCAAGTCTGGAAAAAAGGATTTTAAAAGCCAAGCATCTCTTTTCCTCATAGAGCATTCAGTAGGATTAGATCTCATCCAGTTGTCAGGAGTTAGATATTCATCTTCTTCTATTAATCACCATAAAACAAAGGCTTGGGAAGCAGCTACATGACATAAAGTACCTCCCTCTGCTTACTTCCCTATGGCAATAAACACTTAACTCCTGGGACTCTTTATTAGCAGTTCTTTTATCATGTTATCTGGATAATAAACCAACTGCTTACACAGCTTTTACTAACAAGATCAACGACAGGATTTGCAGTAGCAGAACAAAGTTGCTGCTTGCTTACAAACTGCCAAGGTCAACACAAGCCAGAACACCAGCCACAGCAAATATAGCACACACAGGAAGGACATGGATCAGGAGGGAAAACAATTTTCTGGTGCTTTCACCCTCAACCAAAGCAAGACTTGCCAATGACTGACTCCATTACAATAGTTGAAAATGGATTGAACAGTTGAAATTGGATGTATCATCACACAGGCTTTAGAACAGAGGCCAGCCATCATTTTCAGAGCACAGTACACCCTCCGTGTTCATCAGGGCACATAAATGCATGTCAAAAATATGGTTTGCCTATAAGGATTCACTGCTCTCTGATCCTTCATATCTTGTAGAGACCAGAATGTGATACTCCGAAAAAAAACAGAAAACCTGACTAGACCTCCAACCCAAGAAAATAAACCCTTCACAGGGGAAGAAATCCCCTCTGGCTCATGCAGAGAGCAGTTAAGCCATGTTGCACATGATGTAATTATCCATGTTTTTATTACCTTTTGTGTCTTAATTACTATTACAGTACTCTTGGCAAACCATCACTCAACAGCTTACAATTGCAGCCTTTGACTGCGTTATTTCATTCATTAGATTACAAAAGCAGCCAAAGAAAGCTGCAACACAGATGCTGGGTTCTGTCCAGGTCCAGTCCTCTAAGCTCACACAGCTGACTGCACGGGCAGGTCTATTGACTCATTTTCAATGAATTGCCCTTCAATTAGGCCACACTACATTTTCTTGGCACATTTCTACAACAGCTGAGAAACTCCAAGTATCAGTCCCTGGGTAGACGCTGAGCTCTCTTTTTTTCAATTTTTTTTTTAATTATGTTTTAATAAAGTTACTGCACAATTTCAACATCCTGGGTCTTCAGAGCAAACTTCATCACATAAGAGAGACAGAAGTAGTTTAAAAGTAAAGAGTCATAGTAAGCCTCATTCGAGATGATTTTTACATCTTCTGTTCAGGTTGTCGTGCTTCAAGCAAGGCTCTGACCAAAGCTCTTCTGCTGTCAGGATACTCATAGCATTCCTCTCTGGTGTAGACTGTCTGGAAGCCAGTAATGGAGCTGATGTCTTGTACCAGCGCCATGGGACAGCAATTGATGGGGGCTAGGTCCTTGTCACTGACTTTCACAGAGCTTGTAGAAATGCTAAGGATTTCAGATCTCTTTCCTGCACTGTATTCCAAATCACGTAATCCTAATAAAGATATTAAGGATTAACAGAAAACTGGAAAAAATTAACAAAAAAAATTGCCTTTCTCAAATTACATACAAACCAACACTGTGTAAATTAAAATAGAATAGACTGTTTCAGTTGGAAGGGACCATCATCTAGTCCAGATGCCTGACTATTTCAGAGCTGACCAAGCCGAAGCATGTTGTTAAGGGCATTGTCCAAATGTCTCTGAAACACTGACAGGCTTGAGGCATCGACCACCCCTCTAGGAAGCCTGTTCCAGTGCTTGACCACCCTCTTGACAAAGAAGTCATGTCCAGTCTAAACCTCCCATGGCACACCTTTGAGCCACAAATTGCCATTTTATCACTAAAAGCAGCACAATTCTCTCAAAACACTTGACAGTCTCTGGCACGTAGGGTCAGATGAGCTCTTCTCCTGGATTCATACTCATTCACTCATCCTCCATTTACTGCCAGTTTATTGTGGCAACAAAAAAAGCAATAAAAGAATTTCAGTCAATGCCACTGCAGTACAAAAAGCATCACAAAATTAACTTGAGTCAGAAATATCATATTTCTGGAGTACAATGAGAGGGAAGATGGTACCTGGCTGCATCTTGCTTACAAAGTGTATATAATAGTCTCCTCAAGAGCCCTAGCAGTGGTGAGGTAAGGTAAATCAGAAGACATAGGGTCAGAATTTTGCAATATATTAAGATCCCATGGCTAAACCTTTCACCAGGTTTCACCTTTTCCTACAAGCCTCTTGGCGTGTGTCTGATGTTGCCATTGAGATTTACACCACTCCTTGATGAGGGTATCTCATTTTGGATGGAGGGGTCATTTCATTGTGTACTGCACCTCAGAAATAGCTGCTTCTTCCACTCTCTACCCATCTTCAAAGTATGATGGAAAGCTTTCAGCTTTCCTCCCAGAAAATATTTTCATAGCAGAAATGGTCCTGTAAAATCAAATCACAAAATTATCCCATTCTTTGTTCCAAACTGTGTTTAACTAGGGTATAATTTTCCTTTCCAGTAAACATACAGGCCACCATCACTGCTCTACTGATTGGGTTGAAAACTACAAGAATTTAGACTTCGATTGATTTCCGAGATGCATTGTCGGAACAGAGATTCACTTGTAAATAGGGACATTTAAAAAAAATAAATTCTTAATAAATAGCTGAAAAAACAATCTGCAGTTACTGGTCTGTTGACATGCTCCAAGTGATTGATTATGGATGTATGGCAAGGGTAGTTCATCTTAAGAGTTTCCACAGAGACATAAATCAACTTTAATTAAAAGATGTTATGAAAAATCACTTGTTGAGATATGACTTTGTTAATAAAACAGTGACAAATTACATGGTGGATTTAATTGGGGAGAAAGTGCTTTATCATGCTTAATTCAGTTCTTCTGTTTAGTGTATTTTGGAGGATCGTCATTTTAGCAATAGCACAGAATTTATACAAAGCAAGTTTTCTGTTTAAGCATTTGCACTTTAAGCAGCTTGAATATACCAGAAGGTGTCATTCTAGGTGAGTTTTTAGCTGTTTTTTCCCCTGTTGGTACTTTTAGATTGCTAACAGGACATACACCAGGGAGGAACCCCAGGCTCTGAGAAAAGCTCCTGCTGAATGGGTGGGTTCACTGGCAATTAACTAATGTGGTCAGTCGTGGACCCTAGAAAGCAGGGAGCCAATTTGGTTGACAGTGTAGACATGTCCTGTATTAGTACAGGGGACTCTAGAGTGATCTGGTTTCCAAAAAAGTAGATTAGCCCATCAGGGAGTGAGTGGCCTGTTGTAACTGGAAGGTTCCTTGGTTTCTGAAAGGTGTAGAGTATCTTCTTTCTGCAAGTCAATGCCCCCACGATAACCGGGCAACTAGGATCTGTCATTTTGTCACCCACGTTTTTCATATGAAATGCAATTTTTTTCAGTTAGTACTGTTCTGAGACCTACATCGCAAAAATATTAATAAGAAAGTATGCAATCGAATTAACTGGTGGTTAACACAACCTCTTGCTCACTGCCCCCCTCCCTGGGATNGTAGTTTTACCCTGACTGGCAGAAAAACACAACCTCTCGCTCACTGCCCCCCTCCCTGGGATGGGGGAGAGAGTTAAAAGTTCAGAGGGAAAAGAGAATTGTGGGTTGAGATTAGAATTAATTTAATAACCAAACTACAACAATATTGAAAATAATAATAATGACTATAATAATAGTCATATATACAAATGAGTGATACACAGTGATACTGCTCACCACCCGGTGACCAAGGCTCAGCCTGTTCCCAGCTAACGATCCTGGAGCAAGGAGAGTCCTGAAACTGCAATCCCAGAACAGAGATGAGAGCCCGAGTGCCTGAGAGACTGAGACAAACCTGAGAGAGGGGCAACCTGGAGGGAAACAACCCAGAGCACGAGAGAGAACTTCCCGATAGATCCTCACCTATACACTAGGCATGATGTGCATGATATGGAATATCATGCCCAGCTAGCAGCAGGGGCTGTGCTCCCTCCCAGCTCCTCCTGCCCCTGCAGACACGGGCACAGCAGAGAAGCTGGAAAGTCCTTGACTGTCCTGGCAGCAGCTCTGCCCATCAGTGTGTGATCAGCTTCTCCTCAGCACAAACCCCAACACAGCCTCACACCAGCTACTGTGAAGAAAGGTAACTCTGTCCCAGCAGTGGGATGGCTGATACTGAAAAAAAAAAAACTGGTTCAGTAGAGGAACTGCAACAGTAAGCGGTATTAAAAGAGCAGCGATGTCAGTATCTTAATGTCTAGACACATCAGCACCCGGGATCAGAAGACATGTGAGTTAGTAAACCAGAATCTTTAAATCAAAGCTGTTAATTTCTGCTTGTCTCCTCACTTTTCCCCACATAGAGAGGGCTCTGCCAATGTTCCTCATCTGTCCTCATCTTCCAGAGCCAGGACTGAACACAGCTCAGGCTCTCTTGCTTCCACAGTCTTTTGAAAATTGCAGGAGTTGTAAGACCTGCTATTTGGCAGCAACAGACAGACCTGTATCAGAGCCACAGTAAGGGAGAAAAAAAGAAGCCCTAACCAGCATATGATTCTCTTTTATGAGAGGCCGTCACTTTGAATTCACTGTTAAACAGTAAAAAACGTGATACAAACAGATACCGCAGACCTTTGTATCTCTGAAAGTTTTGTCACTGCAAGCACTACTAATCACTATTTCAACAAAGAGTCTGACCTAAACTGAACTCAGCTTGCTGACTGGCATGACAGCTTCATCAAGGCCTTTAAATCATTTTTCTGGATCCTCCTACTTCTGTCCCTCAAGCAGTCCTTCACTTTCCCCATTTTCTTCCCTACGTACCAAGGGGTCTGATGCTTCATGCGTCTCCAGCTCCTCTGTGCTGCTTCCCAGGAACTGGCTTCTCCAGATGCTAAACTGGTTCTTCCCCAGTGACCGGCTGGACTTCAGATGGTGTACTTCTCAGCTGTTAGTCAAACACATTCAGCAAGACTTTTCTTTTCAAGATATGACTGAGATCAAGTAACCTTTGTTTTCAGTAGTGCTGTGTCATAAATCCTGTAAATCTGTCAGAGCTCCAAGCAATTATCTGATTTAGAACATTTAAAATAAAAGGCAGGAAAATTCCACTCTCTTGTATGAATTGCTTGGAGTAACTGGTCTCGGGGATATGGGCACACTGAAGAAGTCTATTCTATTGGGTGAGCTGGGTTAGCCATCAAAAATGTCCATGAATATATGGTCATCTTAAAATGAGTTTTCTTTGTCTGCATTCATCCTCCTTTTCTGTTCCAACTCCACCATGTAAGAACGGTTATTGCAAGGAATAAAATTTCTGCCTTCAGCTATCTAGGGGAAGGTTAAAGGGAAGACAAACCCAGACTGCCCTCAGAGGTGAACACTGAAAGGACAAAACACAAAAGATGCAACTGCAGCAAGAGGAATTTCTGGAGGACATGAAGGAACAGCTTTTTCAACATGAGACTGGTGCAGGACTGGGACAGGTGCCTGGAGTGTTTGTTAAATCTCTGTCCTTGGGGATTTTCAGTACTCAGTTGATGAAGACCCCAAGCCACCTCATCTGACTTTGAAGTGAATCCTGCTTGGGGCAGAGGTTGGACTAGAGACCTCGAGAGATCTCTTCCAAACTAAATGGTTCTATAATTCTAGCAAATAGGGACACAATTCTATAATTCTGTATTTCTGACAATCTAGCCAAATAGAGGCAAGGTTAACTCCAGCAAGATCACTTCCCTCTGTCAAGATGAAACCACATGAAACCTACCCAGAGAATCACAGCAGCTCCTTCAGCATCAAGTGGGTATAACTGAGATAAAGCTAATGTTGAATCAGAATTTATCGTATTTATTAAAATTATTTGTTATTTAAGTCTAAAATTTTAGGCTTAAAGGCATTGTACCCTTAAATTGCTAGAAAATGAGGAAGAATGACTAAAAAAAGCTTTAAAACAAATTACATACACAAACACATTCTTTTTTCCCCCCCTCTGGTGTGGTATCACTCACAGATAACAACACCTGGGCTCAAATCTCAGTGCAAATGCAGCATCTGACACCACGGGGAGCTTGTCTTCAATAGCCAAGCCTGCCGTTGCAGGAAGGCTGCTTTCTCTCATCGACCATGGAAGCGCCGTGCCTATCTCAACACATCTTTCAAAACGTTCCCATTTTTCACAAGGCAGATGTACTGTTTCCCAGCCAGTTCTACTCGAGAGAGTCCCTCCACCTCCCTCCATCTGCTCCCCAGGCCTACGCAGGCAACAAACTGTGCAACTTGGTAATGATAATCTTGGCTTTATGCCTTCACAGAAAAAAAGAAAACAGAAAACCACACACAGCAAACCGAAGTCCTCCACTTCAGCTAGTTTTAGGATCTATAATTAGCTTCTATCGAAATACATGAACATAAGACTTGAGATATTTTGGATAAAGTTTGAGTGATGATCCTAAAGAGAGCACAGGAATATTTCAGAGCCACAAATGTTTCAAAGCTTCCTTATGGCCTTTTGTAATTTGTAACAAACTTCTAATATCAAAGGCATGCTTTCAGCAAGAACAGAAACAGAATGCTTGCTAGGGCTGCTGGAAAGGCAGGATACAATTTCCATTGGAATTTTACCTTTCCCTTCCCCACAGTGAAAGATTTTAATGTTTCTCCAGAACAGCAAATTCCAATACCTTTGATGGTTGGACAGACCTCAAGGTCTTCATTCAAATTAGATGAATATGTGAAGGAGGAACAGCCCTCGGGCACAAAACATTTTAAATTCAAATTTTAAATACCTCCGAATTTTGAAAGAGATTCAAAGTTCAGGGGCTGTCTGTTACAGGAGAGAAGAACAAAACTGACATCAGAGTCAAAATACAAGTTTGATATTATAGAAGATGAGCACTCTAACATCTGAAAGTTTTAATTGTAGGTTAACTGTAAATTACAGAGTGTCTGAATCAGAAAGATTTAGCCTTATTTTTTTTCTACAGAATCTCAATCAAAAATAATTTCTGCTTCCCCTGTGTTCTCCTGAATTTCACCATGCCTAATTTCAACTGAATGTTTTGCTGTAATCAATTATTTAATCCCTATTCCACTTTCCACTCCAACATCATTTTATGAAGGTTTTTCACTAAACAAGCCTGCAACACAAACACAACCTCCCCGCATATCTGGATGAATGGTGGGGGAAGCAGAAGCTCTAACAATTAGACACTATTGTTAAACAACATAACACTAATGAGAACAGTTGTTCAAAACAGGAACAGCATTGTTAGAGGGAAACAAACACCCCAAAACAGAGCAATCAAAAGAACTGACATTCAAAGATATGTTAGCAACAACTGTAACCTTATAGCCTCTTATCCACGCTGGAGTAAATAGATAATTGCTCATGCATAAACATAAGAAGGGCTTAAGAGTCAATAAACACAAGGATTAAACTTCGAGAACATCCACAAACAGGAGAAAATAAAAATACTATAGGCACCTCTTCAGAAGCAAGCATGCAGTTACCCAGAGAAGCTGTGGATGCCCCATCCCTGGAGGGGTTCAAGGCCAGGCTGGATGAGGCTTTGAGCAACCTGGGCTAGTGGGAGGTGTCCCTGCCCATGGCAGGGGGGTGGGATTGGATGATCTTTAAGGTCCCTTCCAACCCAAACCATTCTGTGATTAAGCTGTGACCTCCTGTGCTTACAGCCCAGTTTTGCAAAGGCTCTATCACTGAAAGCTAAAGATCCACTAGATTTCTGCCTCCGCCTGATTTAAATAATGGAGGAAGTATTTGGCAAAATGGTAACACCCAAACTAATCACCTCTTCTTGAGGCTCACCTGTGCAGCCAAACCTGCCTGAGCCAGGCTGATGCATGTGAGATGCAGACAAGCTGCAACTTACTTCTCCGACTCAAAATGCTTCCCACTCGCGGACTTTACTAAACTAATTCCTTACTCAATTTCTGTGAATCTTTGTTTTTAAACTCTTTTAGGCATGGATGGATTTCTCCATCACCAGAACTGTTGTTAATATAAGTGAATCCAAAGTGAGGTCTGCTGGGTGCTATCTAAAGTATATGTCAGAACTTTTTTCCTAGACCTGTCCACTGCAGATTTTCTTGCACCTTCTTTTGAAATATCCAGTATGACCTGGATAGATCTAGTCTAAAAAAACAGCAGGATTTTATCCTTCTGGTACTCCAAATTATGGAATTACCTCCAGAAGTCGAACTCTAAACCCTGCAGTAGAGCCTGGATCCAATTCTGAGTGAAAGGTATTTAACAAGACTGTTTGGGAGCTTGCCATGATCCAGGGTTGTGGTGCAAATATACAACACAGTTGCCCTGTATGTGATGGTAGCAATGCTGAGGACTGAAAAAAATGACCAGGAGGGCAGCCACAGAACCCACACGGTTGTTCTTACCATATGCACGTACAGGACCGCAAACCTACGGCTGACTTCAGCCTGATTTTTCAGTCCGAACATGAACCATTTTCAATTATTTTGTAGTTTCTGCAGACCTCAAGAAACTTAATTTTTTCGCACAGTCTGAATACAAATCCCAAACAAGTTTGTAAGCTGCTGGACTGGAATTGATTCAAATCCCAGTGTAACAAATGCAACTAGGCTTGAATTCCTGCAGGAGCTCAGGACAGACATCCTCTTACATTGGCTCTGAGCAAATACCTCAGCATTCCTTTTTTTAGCAGAAATACTTAGAAGAAATTAGTTTCCAGATCTCCTGGGTGCATAGTTGAGGCTCCAAAGCCTATATCTGTACACACACAAGTATGTTACTCATGCCAGACCTGCTCATCCAATCAAGGAACGGAAATGCTACTACTGTTTGTGGTTCATTTACCCAAATGCTCCCAAATACCGCAACGGAAATTTAGAATACTTGGGACCACTACGATAGTGAAAACATTCAAAAAATGCATGATTAAAATTCTAACATTATACTAAAAATCCTGTGCTGCTCTCAGGGGGTCCCCCCCAAAAAAACCCAAACCAACCAGAAACCAACAACCAAACCTATATCAAATAGGTTCCAAAACACCTGGAACTGTCACTGGACAAAAAAAACCAGTTTTGGGATAAGAAGTGGATGAGGATGTGTAAAAAAATTGAATTTTTCTAATCCATTATTGAGAATATTATATTAATATTAAGATCTTATATTAAATTACATTTCAACTTCCATTAGCCAAACAAATTTGCTACAATATGGAGTAAAAGGCAACATTTTGTTTAAAGTTTCTCGTACCTATGGCTAGGAGAACATGAGGACGCTCAGCTCTCTAAACAAGCACCTGGAAAAAAAACAAAATATGAATCCTGAGCTCGCTCTAGTGTTTGAAAATAAAACTGCAGCGAGGAACTAACAAATCCTTCATGTTACACTTGGCATTTTCCTAAATCATTTTAGTTGTTTACTTTTTCCATATTAAAGCCAAAAAAATCTTCATCTACACTCTGATTTTATTTTAGTATTTAACAAGTGCTTACTCATCTGGACCTCCCATTTTACACCACGTTGAACATACTCCAATGTTTTGATGTGCATTTTGAAGTCAGTTAATCAATTAAGGTCGAAGCAGTAAATTACTGTTTGCTTTGTAATCGCAGCATTTATCATGGAGAATCCCTAGCAAATTGTTAGTTAAGATTTTACTCTATAGCTTCAGCATAAGCCACAAAGCAGAAGAAAGGGGTAAAAAGCAATAGCTAAGAATCTGAAACATTTCACGTGGGATTTATAAAAAAAATCCCAATTCATTCATGACCTGGTTTACAGTAACTAGTCCATTTACATACATACAGTCTGCATGCAGCTACATCCCATCTTTGTAATTTTTCCTCCTCTTCCTGCCTTTTTTATTTTTAATTACCAATAAAACAATAAATTTCAAGCATACGGTTTGATGCCATTAATGATGATGCACTCCAGCTTACAGGAAAAAAAAAAAAAAAGAATAAACCAACACAGGGTTTTTGCAAAGCAATATCCATCACCTGCAAATTGGCAAGGAACAGGACAGAAAGGATCACGAGGAGTGGGATAGCACATGCTTCTCTTTCGACAGAAATGAGCAGTGGGCTGCAAATTGTGGGAGATAAGGAGAGGAAGGAGACACCAAGCCTTTGAAAACCGCAAAACAAGCTTTTGAAAACTACAGGAGGAAAATGTTCTCAAGGATGGACGCAAAACCTTCTGCAGTTTGCACAGAGCTGAGAAAAAAAAACCAAACAAACAACAGTGAGTGTGATGTCCATACCAAGTGAATTCCTTCATAGTTAGAAGCTTGTTCCACATTTTAGGGGAAGAAAAAAGTGTTTTGCAGCACGCAGAGCATTGTTCTCAAGCAGCCACCCTGCAGAGATGGGGGGAAATATTGTCATTCCCCTGCGACAGAACCGTGCTCCAAAGATGAGCAGTTATTTATGATATTTTCCCTTAGAAAAAGGGACAATAGGGTGACACCAAGAAGAAAACTGCTTTACTGTGCCAATGCGTCACTGTCACTGTATATTAAAAAAAAAAAAAAACAACAAAGAATAGCAGCGATTTGGTATGAGATAAGGGTGATCAATTAATACCTGAAGTCAAAACCCACAGCAAACACGGAGCAGGAGGAAAAGCCTGAGCTGGACTGAGAAATTTGAGGGAAAAACTAAAGGAAATACAGCGCTTCTGTTTATTCTGAAGAGCTTTAAAGATGTCTGAAAGGATGGTATGGTGCCCTTCTGGTTGCTCCATCTTCTTCTTAACCCCTTCCTCAAATCCCCTCCCAAATTAAAAAAAAAAAAAAATAGAAAAAGAAAGAAAAGGGATTTAAATCTCAACTCACAGTCCCATATTTCAATCTCAATTAGAAAACCCGCTTTCTGCAAGAAGTGACTGCTTGAGGGTAAAGGTTTTAGAGAGTAAATATAAGACCAAGGCTGTTCTGGAGAGGAAGCCTACAGAATCCATGAAAGCAAGCAAAAGCGAGCTAGGTTCAAGGCAACAATTTATTTTACTGACAACAATATGCACAGAAATATGAAACATCTCGTGTATTCTTTTGATTCATATTCTTGCATTAAACACATGTTGTATCTGAAGGAATAAAAAACCCTTAAAAGATAAAAAGGGTGTTTGAAAACTGACTTGACAGTCAGAGCATGTATTTTGTTCCTGTAATTTTATTCCACATTTTGTTTATTTCTCAGTCTATGTGCCAAAGCATATTATTGTTTACTAATGGTCTGGAGTTAATTATTTTCCTGACAACAGTGCCAATTCCTATTTCAATAACGAAATATACTCTTCATTTCCACACAGTCATATTGCTGTTATTAGAGATAATTCAGAAGCAGTGAAATCTTCCCAAAAAGCTTATCAGTTTCTCGGGATCTTTGAGAGGCAGAACATTGTAGAAAAAGATTATGTGAGCCACCAAACTCACAGCACTTCTGTTAAGGTCTGTAGAGTAGATGAGTGGGCACCGGCTTGAGGTTTAATTAACCGAACAGACCATGAAAAACTACTGGACACAACATTAGAAACTGCTGAAAATAAATAACAGAGTGAAAACCTGAAGAAAATGATACATAGCACTGTGAAGGATGGCTGGATTTCACAGATGATAATGGGGGAGTTATGTGAAAGACGGCCAAGTTCCAGTGGTAGTCAAAGGGACTATTTGGGGTCCCTACGAGGCCAGCAGGACCCTGGTAACGTCGTACCACGTAAGGCCCAGATGATGTAGGTAAGAGTATCAGAAATACCAAATTTGAGCAACCTGGGCTAGTGGGAGGGGTCCCTGCCCATAGCAGGGGGTTGGAACTCGATGATCTTGAAGGTCCCTCCAACCCAAACCACTCTGTGATTCTGTGATACAGTAAAACCATGACCAACAGCGAAAAGGTAATTAAGGATGGGTTGTTCATTTAGGAATTTAGGGTCTCAGCTGACAACTTGTTAAGAGTCCTTGGGCAAAGCCCAGGAATGGCTATTAGATGAAAGAGCCTGTAATAGTATTTGCCAACATAGCTTGTGAATTCAGGGAACTGCTAGTAGAGATGAGATATCTGTTCCTTTTGGACACAAAGAGCAGACTTATTGCGATTATTTCACTTTTGGGATGGTGACAGGTGGACTCAGCAAAGGAAGAATGGTCATTACCAAAGCATTTCTACGCAGGAAAGTAACGACAGCTCCTGTGAAGTGTAGGAAGAGCATAGAGAGGTTTGCAAAGGGTTGAGAGAGATCCATTTAGCGAGAATGCAACAGCCACCTAGATGAGTATCCCCTCATATGGACCAGAGGAACTCCTATCTTTATATGTACAGTTTCCACAGCCAATAAAAATGGGCAATATTTTAACATAATGCACTTTGCAACAGGCGCTTGCAAACACCGCACAAGAGCTCCATACCTTCAGCATCCTAAACAAGCTGTCCAAGTTCTCACAGTATCAACCCAGTGGAGCTTGTTTCCATGGTAGTGTGGGCTTAGGAGTACTTCTGTGCCCACACAACTGCTCCAGCAAACAAAGAATGCATATCACAAAAAGGAAAAAAAAACAACAACTTTGGCTGAAGTATAGGAATCTAAAATAAACTGCGGTGAAGAGAGGTTGGTTGGTATGAAAGGCATCCATCTGGGCTCTGTCTTCTCACTCTTCTCCTGCTTTGTAGGACAACAAAGCTCTGTAAGAATATCAGCAGACATCAGGACATTTATCCGGTAAGAGAATGAAATAAAAATGGGAGAATAAAAGAAAAATTGGCTATTGGCTACCATGTAAGAGGCACACAAAGAATGAGCAACAAAGCCGACTGTTATCAGATGCTGCACGAATGCTCCAAGTGCAGTCCTGCTGTTCAGTTGTATTGCTTCCATATTTCCAACAGGATAATGACAAACATTTGCTTCTATCTATTTTCCCAAGCATTAAGGTAAGACTACTGTCTCTGACTCCTGCTGATTAACATCCTGCATTAGCAAATAGTCCCAGGGATTTTGGCTAAATTAGTTTTAAACTATTTAAAATGCAATATTCACCGGAGTATGACAAGCTGATATTGGGAAACTAAGAGCAGCATCGTACCCAAAAGATACACACGTCACTACACACACGCACATAGTTAATAGTGAAGTATGCTTCAGGATATCCAGCAGTCTCTTAACAACAGGGCTGATGAAGAACAAGGCATCCATCACGTTCCTATATGAAATATTACAACAATATTAAAAATTACACAGCTGCCTACTCTCCAAGTCTCGATGCAATTATAAAAGTCAGTGGTAGAAAAGTACATATTGTTTGCTTTCATTAGTGTGCTCCTAAGGAATTTAATTCTTACCTGTGTTCTATACTTTTTCTATAACAGAAAGCCAAGGCTCCCATTAAACCAGCAATTTTTTTTTTCAGAGAAGCAAGACAAAAAGATGGATGAAGTTCCAGATTGAAACAATGCCATAACTCATGTTCTGTGAGCTACACAAAGGATTATATTGCTGTATTTCAAACTGTGTCTGGCATCTCTGTGATTACTTGCTCTGTGTTTGTAGCTCTGAAATATGCAAAACTTCACAGACCTTTAGAGGAACAGCCAAGGCTACCATGCAGTACAGAAAAAAAGCCCTATCCTTTGTTCCCAACCCTCCTTACATTGATGGGGAGTGAAGGATGCTGAAAAAAGAGCACCATGCCTTTTTCTTTTTACAAAAAGAAACAGCCTTTCGATCCCACAGCAAAAAAAAAGTTCTTAAGAAAATTTTAGCCAAACCACATTGGAGGAGTCCAAACCATCTCCAACAAGACAGTTATTAAATCTTTTGATTTAATAGACTTGTTAAAAATATATATAGCAAGATAAACAGCATCAACTTGCAGACCAGGCAGATTCTGCCGGTTACAGTCAGCAGAACAGCAGAAAGGTACCTCGATACCGAAGTGTTCAGAGGGTGGGATTTCAATGTGCGTTTTCTTAAGAGTATATTCTTCATGTATCATTTTTGACAGGCTAATTTTTGCAGCACCGATTTTCAGCAGTAGTCCTAAGCAGAAAAGCAGCGTAACAGCTTTTAAGCATCAGAATTTAACATCCCATCCTTGAAAAGCTTTCCGAAATTTCTTGCTGTTATTGTTTTACTCTTCCAGTCATTTCTGGTTTTGATTTCTAACAGCTAAATGAAGACAGTTATGATAAACACAGGCAACAAGACGATACATCTTTCAGGTCTCCTCTTTAAACGGCAGCTGCTCAGCTGTCGGGAGGGAGATGACAGAACACCATCAGACCTGTCACTTAGCTTGGACCCACAAATATCAAATGGCCAGCGGGTGCAAACAGGGACGAACTGGTCAGCACAGCAGCTGGCCCAGAGGTGCAGCTCAGGGAGATAAGTCAGTGAAATGGTGATGTCCTACAGGAGTGGAAGAGGTCTTGAGCTAGACGGGAGCCTGCGAGGAAAGATGTGCCTGCACCGAGGACCCAGTCCCCCTCCCGAGGCCAGGGCTGGGACCGCAGCAGCCTCATGGAGGCAGTGTGCTTGGGGCAAATTATTGAATCTGGAGACCTGGTGGGGGTCCAATGCAATGCCTGACATCTAATGACCACCCCAATAGTAAAATACATCCTAAAGACCCAGTGAAAACAGGATCTTTCAACAATGGGATGACTAATGCTAAGTTATCAACTTTGCAAAAGTAACAGAGCTACATGTATGGGTGGTTCCAATATATTTAAAGAATTATATAGGTTTGTAGTGTGACAGCATGAAGATGTTATAGGAAAAGAGAAGCACAGAAGAATCATTGAAGTCATGAATCCCATAATCTAATTCCTGGAACGGGACACTACAGACCCCTATCAGGGAAATAACAGTGATCATGAAATGCTCAGCACAGAAACTGTGAGTTTTGGGCTGGGAGCAACAGGAGGAGTTGAACTACTTACACACAGAATGGGTCAGCGATTCATCAGGATGAGATACAGAAACAAAACTCCTAAAGAAACCTGTACAGGACTCCACATGAGAGATGCTATTTTGGATTGAGACTCAAGTGGTGCTTGGGAACAAGTTCAAGTGGAATCACTGGAAGAGCTGTTCTTTAGCGCTGATCACAACACAATTAGGCTGCTAGAGAAGAAAGCGAGTGAAAAAAGCACTAGACAAAAAATATGAAGAAATGGAACAACATAAAAACAAGGCTATTAGTCAAGAAAAAAGTGAAAAGAACAGACTCAAAAGCAGGAACAAACAAATCTACAAAATAGCTAAAAACTATACAGAATACTGGATAAGAAGTCCAGATAAAACATGGACTAAAAGGGCAAAAACATTAAAAAAAAAATCCTGCTTGGTTCAATGGGGAGTTAAGAAGGCTGTCAGAAGGAAAAGGTCAGAATTTAAAGAAATGTAAAGCCTGCTCACATGCAGAGAACAGAAAAGCAATACACCATGGCAGGTCAAATGTAAACAAGAAATTAAGAGGGTGGAAATTAACTCAAACAACCTCTTACAATGGATACTCAACTTCAAAGAAGAAAGTCCTTTAAAAACATTAAAAGCAGGAAGCCAGCTAAGGAATCAACGGGACTGCTTGATGAAGAAAATGTAAAAGGGATGCTCAGGGGTAGGAAAAAACCTTCAGTGAATTCCTTGCACTGGTCTCCTCTGATGAAGAGCTTGGGAAGGTCCTCACACCTCCAGCATTCTTTACAGTGAATCAGCTTCAGTACACAAGAAATATTAGACCAAATTGGTAACGGTAATAAACCACCAGAACGTTGTCTGAAATGTGAAACTGCAAAACCGCTGGCAAAGGCGTGCTATCCACCCTTGCGAACAGCGGCTCTGCCAGGGGTCTGCAGGGCTGCTGACACCATTCCCATCCACACGAAGGGCTCCAGAAGGTGTCTGAGAATTACGGGCTTGTGAGTGACCTCCTTGGCAGTCACTGAGCCCATAATAAAGAATAAATTTTGTGTACATGCACAGCTACATTCTGGCAATGATTGGTACAGATTTGTGAAAGGAAATCAGCCTCACTAGGCTGCTGGACTTGTGTGTTATCGGTCAGTATTTGGGCAAAACGAGTCCCATGGACATGATATATTTGTATTTTGAAATAACTTCTTGTTAAGAAGTTCTTTTTCCTCAGGGTTGGAAAGAAGATATCACACCCAGGACATGACCAAACAGCTCCCAGGCTCAGAAACGTGCTAATAACACCTCCGGGTGGGGATTAAAGTGTAGGACCGTGCTTCCTAGAGCAGCCACCCTGGGGACACTGCAAAAGCCTTTCAAGATTCCTTTTGCAATACTGTGTCCTGCTATGGATTTTAATACTTATCAGCAGTAATTTTCTGTCTTTCTGTTCGCAGCAGCTCTAGAATAGAAAACAGTCAACAGAAACTGCTTTACATTTTTAAATATAATGTACAACTGCGGAGCTGAAATAAAATTATTTCTAATGAATATCTGCACTACTGAGTCAAGTTCAGGCTAAGTGCATAATTTTCCTCAAGCCCAAATTCTATGAATTGAAGTGGGCGTCATAGCCTTCGAGAGCTTAAGCACTGCTTTAGAAGAATCTGTCAATTGTTTAATAGAAATCCTTTCCTAATACAATGCTGCTGATCTATGTCTCACATCCAAGGTTAATTTAACACTTAAAATGTAGCATTTCAAGTACTGGTGCGTGAAATGATTTATCTTTGCAAAAATGTAGAGAACAAGGAAAGACAATTATTCATGTGAATAAGAGAATATGAATCACAAAGGAGAGAAAATTATATCTATATAATGCAGACATGCAAAGATCAATCCATTATACAAGCTGACACAAAGGAAGGAGATTTAAATTGTAGGGTAAACATATAGCTACATACAATGCTTTTTTTTGGTTGTTTTTAAAGCAGAAAGGAATCTGGTTCACCCCAGATTCTGGTCAAGTCAGTCAAGGTGCTATCATGCCATCCAGAAAACCTCTTTAAACCCTCTCAGATACATCTTTAAAGTCAATACACACTCTCCATTCCCAGTGATCGACGACACACACAAACAGTTGGTAGTGCCACAGAAGAACCCCCACCCATGACATTTAGACAAAGGTTAGTGCCAAGGCAAAGCCAAGGAGGGTATCAGGGACAGGACCTGCTGTCTCAGCAGGAAGAGGAACAGATACCCGACTTTTTCCTTATCAGTGAGCCTAGACCATGATTTAAAAGACAGGCAGTAGAAAAAGAAACAACAGTGGACCTAAAAAATGCTTTGGCAACTAGCAGCTCAACCAGCTTTCTTGTTTGGCACCCCAAATGCCAGTTGAGTCCTTTCCTGTACAAATCAGTTACTCTTCAAAACCGTTCTTTTCAAAAATGCCTTTTGTTCACAAACAGTTTATGCATTTCACGTTTAGAAAATCTTCATACATTTCATTTTCTCCTTTAACATACAATGAACTGTTCTGTTTTTTTACAAAAACCCACAGGAACATTAACTAGACAAATAAAGGTAATTTTAAACAGCGTATAAAACATCAAGCTTAAGTGCAATTATCTTCTCCACAGCACAGAGCAGAGAACAAACTCCAGCACACAGATAATTGTGTGTAATTATACAAGCAATACATAACCTGTTCTAATTACTTTGCATTGATCTGAGAATCTATTGCATCCCAAATTCTGTACCAAAAAGATGTCAGCTAACTCCAAGTGCCCTTTAAAAGCCAGATCCATTCTCCTCACTGTACATTACTCCCTGTGGAAAATAATGGTATTTACAAACACCACAACGTTCAAAGAAAAATTAAGAAGTTTTTCCGCACCTCACATTTGCTGGATTGCTGAAACCGTCACTCCCATTACTGACAGCATTTCCCTTAGCCCCTAACCAGAAGAATGTTTGCAGACCGCATCCATTCAGTAGCCAGTGGTGCTGAACTAGCCAAATTAAACTCCACGCCGTGCTACCCCAGCTGCTATGTGAACAGTCGGTGAGCTCCAAGTGTCTGCCGTGACAGTCACCAACGGGGATCCTGAAGCTGGGATAGTGATACTCATGAGTTTTATGACTAATTAAAACCAGAAGCCTGTAAGGCAGCCCCAGTTACTGCTGATTAACAGACCTACACAGCCAGGAGTGGCATTTCCCCAGGGTGTGACCACTCATCAGCCCTTTGCTCAGACAGAGATTAAGGATATGGGGGAAATTTGAAGTTAACAGCCTCAGGAAACCCCTCTGCAGCAGCTCTGGAGATGCTGGGAAACTGCAGCAGGTGGGATGCAGCTGGTGACTTAAGAAAAAAGTAGTGAAGTGCCCAGGGGGAAAGGTCAGAACTCAGGTAAACCACTGGAAGCTGGTGCCCCATCTATGCATTACACAGCATCGTGCTGCCAGACTGAACTTGCTGCATTATGGGGGTGTCTGGCCACTGACCTGGCAGCTGATGAGGATAATCAAGTTTATGGGACTATACTTGGCAGACACTGTCACTCAGCGCAACTAAAAATCATTGTGAAGACCCTGGGGAAAGGGAATCTCAAGGAGTGGGAGTCTCAGCTCTACCAAGCTATGCAGTTAGTTAGCACAAAGCCTGTAGCCCACCAGAGTAGCTCTGCAGAAAATCAAACAGCCCAGACTCCACCAGGGGATACACCACCAGCCAGCCCTGGGCATGTTGGACCAAGAGCTGAGGCTGCAGCTCTCCATCTGCAGCAGCAGAAATCCCTAAGGAGGGAGTCCCTCAAACGTGAAAGACCAAGATTTACCTACTGGGTGGCACTTGATGACAATGAAATGAAAACCTTTATGTATACATTTGAGGTTGCTAAGCCTACAGAAGAGAAGGCTCTGGGGAGACCTTCTACCAGCCTTCCAATGCTGAAAGGGGGCTACAGGAGAGATGGGGAGGGACCCTTCATCAAGGGGTGTAGTGGTAGGATGAGGGGTAAGGGTTATAAACTGAAAGAGGGTAGATTTAGATTAGATACGAGGAAGAAACTTTTTTTCCCGTGAGGGTGCTGAGACACTAAAACAGGTTGCCCAGAGAAGCTGTGGATGCCCCATCCCTGGAGGGGTTCAAGGCCAGGCTGGATGAGGCTTTGAGCAACCTGGGCTTTTCTTACATTAATTTTCTACAGAAATATCACATCCCCTTTACATCATATTAATCTGAGGAATCCCATGACCCCAGGGGCACTTGCTTTGGGCTGCAGGGAGGTGGAGCATGTCATTGGCACCTAATTTTGTGGTGGGGCTATGTTGGGAGATCTGCCACATGCCAATGTGGGAAATGCTTTAGACCTAGTTGAGCCTGCTGAGTACTGCTTAATACATGGGGATACCAGAGAGACATTGTACTCAGTAACTACACAGCATTGAGAATGAGACACTCCACGTAGATTAGATCGTGATAAAGGTGAAACTCATAAAATCAGTATTATAAGAAAGATGCTACAGAAGCTCTGGATCAGAAGCCCGCTATTCTTGGACATAGCTTAACAGTAAACCTTCACCAGCTTAGAAATGCAGTTTCCTGACTTCTTTCTGTTGGTAACCCATCTGAGATGGCTCTCTGTGTCCTTGCAAGTCCTTGCATCCCAGCGCATGTGAATACTCACTGTCAGGAGCACCCTAAAAGCTACATCAGGGAAAATCAATCCCTCCATCACCGCCTCGTGTAATCTCTTTGTCAGGTTATAATCAACCTGCTCTGACCCGTAAGCATTACGTGAAACCTTGAGAACACTGTCACTACAATGGACAGTCACAGCAACAGCCGGGGGTACAGAGGGCACCAAAGTCACCCTCTCTGTACCAAAGTCAGTAGCTGCACAGACAAGAGCTTTTCTGTTTTCCAAGATTTTTTCTGCAATACTGATCCATGGACTGCAGAGGGCATTCCTGGCACTCACATCTCAGCTTGGGAAAATTAACTCCTCAGAGTTACTACTTCTCTTGTAAGGAAAATGAGGTATCAAAAGGTGGCTGGAGGTAAACAATGCAGTACTTTTTGTAAATGCATAACAGCACCCATCTCTTCTAAGAGAAATGGATGGTAAAAGACTGTTAAGACATACAGAAGTAAAAACTCTTAAGACCTGAGTTTGCCGTTGGACTTTTTTACACTGTCTTTTTATTTCACTGTCTGCACCACTGTGCTCTATTTTTTAAGTTGAAAAATAAATTAAAACTAAATTCCATTAAATTTCCCCAAGGTGAATCTGTGTTGCCCATGACCACGTGTTGGTGCGTGATCTCCATGTCTTTAATCAGGACAGTACCTTTACTGCTTAATTGTTATCAAAATCATGTTCCACTTTCATTTTGGAATATAATTTCCTGGAACGAAGGGGGAGACAGGGGCATGAATAACGTAGCAAGCATTCTTTCACATGCCGTGTCATGTTCTAGGACAACATAAAACACCAGCGAGCTAATGAGGGCAATTTCCCTGGAAAAACACACATGGTTAAAAGTTCCAGTAGCACAGGCTGCAAATACAGAAAATCCCCTCTCTCACACTTGAACATTCCTTTCTCAAACTGTACGATTTCAAGTAATTACCGAGATGCTTGCTGAAGCGTTATACCACCAGCTCGTTCAGTTTGAAGTCTGCCATCAGCTTCCTTTCCAAGGGGAGGAGTTCCCCCTGCTTCCGATGACACGGTCTCCACAGCAACACACCTCCGGCAACGGGACCGCGCGGAACCCCGCCGCTGCCGTCCCGCAGGGGCTGAGAGCCGCACCGAAGAGCTGCGATGTCGGTGGAATTGAATGATTTGTTAGATGGAGTAAAGGATACGCCCCCCTAAGCACACTTTGGGCTAAAAAAATGGACAACTCCTTTGTGGAAGAAGTGGCTGCATCACTGGTGAGAGAATTTCTCAGTAGAAAGGTAATTTTGTCTCGATTTTCTCCAGCTAGTACAAATGAGAATGACACACGGAAAATATTAAGTGCTAAAAGATGAAAGAATACTGGGAGGGGGGAATTTTTCCAGCTTTAAAGCAACTAAACCTGAACCATAACAAGCCCGGTGGGTACATATCTGCACTACATTTCCCACAGTGCCTCTTCCCTGCTGAATATGGCAGCCAGCTTCCTCCTTCTCCGAGAAGCCCTGATTCTCACCCCCGTGCGCCTGCAAAACCCAAGATTAAGTCAAGATACTCAGTTTCAGGGTTTTTGTTTTTTTTTTCTTGTGACTTCTTTCTTGCTATTGTCCTTATGTTAACAAGATGCAAACACAACCTCCCAGGACAAATATTTAAAAAAAAAAAAAAAGGGGGAAAAGGTTCTGGTGCTAGAGGAACCGGTAACTATTTGTCTTTTTTTTTTTTTTTTGTCTTCCCAATTTTCAATACTAGTTTGTCAGACAGCAGATTTATCTGGGGGGAACAGGAGAGAAGGGGAGGCAAGAGGCCAGTGTACTTTTCATAAATTGAATGCTGTAAAGGAAACTTTGTGCTGTACATTGGTTTGGGGAGTGTGGCATTGAACAGAAGGAATCTTCCCATTTCCAGGTGAAAGCATGTACCACCTTGTATTTATATTTACTCCTAAGGAAATATTGCTGATGTCCAGCCCGGTCAGTCCCTCAGTGTCAGGAGCAAGTTAGCTTGTGTCAGAAATTAAACAGCCACTTTATTAAGTGCTACACAAGCCTCAGTTTTCTTCACGTTTTGCATCCGGTCTCCAAATGCACATTTTCAATGTGAAAAAGATTAAAACATTTGCCAGCAGAATTTGAGATGCAGAATTCTTTATTTGCCATTTACTGCCAGAAGTATGAGAGGCTCAAGCCTGTCTGTTCAACTCATTGCAAAGATTTTTCAAATGAAAGACATTTACATTTCTGAGTTAGATACCTGTAAATTATAAACTGAATAAAAACATAAAAGGAAAGGGAATGCCCTGCTGGTAAAACAGACCATACAATTGTAACTTAGACTTGAACTCCTGCTTCTATTTCATACTATGGAGTTAAAACAAGGTGTACTGACAATCCTTTGTGTTCAGCACAAGCTTTCCCCAAATCTTTAATAAACATCAAGCCAACTATGATAACAATCCTTTATGTGCCACAACTTCTCTATAGTTCCCTAAATCTGAGCTGGACAATCCGTCTGCAGAAAAATAAATCCTTTCTTCTAACAATGGCACTTCAGAGAAGGAATTGGGACTTCTCTCAAAATAGTGATCTCCTGTTGTACCACTTAAATTGGTTTGGGATCTGACTCTGACATTTCACAATAAATCAGCCTCTCCTTCCAGAAAGTGAGATGCCCATACCTTTTTTCTCTGAAGTGTCCGGGTATGCTAACTACGGATTCAAAGTAGCTGAGGAAATCTGAAGATACCAAACTAGTTGATGCAATGGAGATCTGACTGTTTTCCAGCCCGAGACTGGTCAGAATAACCTCAAGTCACAATAAAAGTTCTGAAACCTGCTCTGGACCCACCAAGAGCTAGCGTACATCTGATGTTCAGACTTTGTAATTGCCCGAGTCAGAACCACATTCATGAAAAGCTGTATCACAGCTAGCTCAATATTTCTGGAACTATTTGAACCAGAAGCCCAGCTATCAGCAGGGGCCTTCATCCAGACCAGGCAGTCTTGTGAGGCTGTTTAGCAGCTGAAGGTCTTTTTTTTTTTTTTTTCCATGTTTGGTAATTTCTACCTTGCAGACGATATTGCTACCTTAATTATTTTCACATCTGTGGGCTGGAGTAGTGCAAGATTGTACCATGAAGAGTTAGCTTGTTACTGATTACTGCCATTTTAATGTATCCAGAAGTTTCATATTCCATCCAACAAAGAGGAAATGTTTTGGTAAGTGTTACTGTCTCAAATACTCTGACATTTGACACTTTTCCTTCTCAGGGTTTGAAGAAAACCATCACTACCATGGACCAAGAACTTCCACGTTCTGCACTTAGCATCAATAACAGGAATGAACTTCGAAATGTCCTACATCTGCACTCCTTGTACAAACAGAACAAGGTAAGGAAAAAGATCACGCTCCTCGAAATATTATTTAGTCCCTAAACCCAGTTCCAGGGTAACTCACAACTTAAGGTACCACAATGCTTTTGGTAAGCAGCATGAGGCTACCCTATAACAAGCCACTTAAAAAAAAAAAAAATCTCCCAGTGCAGTTGCATTGCTATAGCAGACATCGTAACTTTTTTTTACTTAAGCCCTAAAGTTCTGTGGTGTTTGTTTGTTTGGTCGGTTTGTTGGTGGCGCGTTTGTTTTGTTTGTTTTTTGTTTGTTTGTTTTTAAATGAGCTGCTCATGTACACAGGACACATTTTCCAGAGTACTGTTGGAAAACAGTATAACAGGTGGGGTGGGGTGTTGCCCTCTACTTAAGGGTTATTCCAAGCACATGGATAGAATTCTAGAGTCCATACCATTCGCCAAGTTCTGATAAAATAAACACCAAATACTGAAGTTGGGTACTAAAAATACTTGCAGTTCATCTGAAGTTGCCATTAGAAAAGGTTTAATCTAGCACAGTTACCATACTGAGCAATGTTTAGCTGAAATGAGAATAAGGAATGACCGTAACAGGTTCTTTCTTCCGTATCAAGCTGATGTCATTTAACACAGCAACACCTTGTAGCTCTTGACATTCTCTAGCTGACATCTTCCAGTTTCCTGGATTGTTTGGACAGTCACATCTGGGATAGACCCATAGGCAGTAGTATGTTCAGCTACTGTACAAAGAATATCCTATCTTAGGCTGCAAGACTAACAAAGAGTTTCAATAGTCACCAAGAACTTTTGTTTTCTTTTTGGGTAGGCAAAGGAGAACCCACTGAAAACACTTCTTGAAATTATTACCAATTACTTCCTTGAGCACCGTGGGACTTCCAGAAGCATCAGTTCAAGTTCTGCCCCGTCAGTTCCTCAGAGTAAGAGCTCAACATCTCATCCACCTGACTTCTCAGATGGAGATCATATCCATGGGAGTGCCATTATGCCTGATGAAAGTGAAACTCCAGCCACCAGGTACAGTCTTATTTCTTTCTCTTTGCTCTGTCACAGCTGTTTTTTTTTTGTTTGTTTTGTTTTTTTTTATATTAAGTAAGGGAAATAGTGTTTGAAGTGTTATCATTTATACTTTCAGCTACACTACCTTTTATTAGTTATCCTCATAACACAAAGCTTAAATTTCCAGATTATTAAAATCTCATATGCAAGCCACCCTTCAAAAATGCTTTTATGTTCCCAACCAATTACAATGCCCAAGGACATCTTCCACTAAATCAGGTTGCCCAGAGCCCCATCCAACCTGACCTTGAATGTTTCCAGGGACGGGGCACCTGCCACCTCCCTGGGCAACCTGTTCCAGTGTTTCACCACCCTAAGTGTAAAATACTTCTTCCTTACATCTAGTCTAAACCACTCTTTTAGTTAAAAACCATTACCCCTTGTACTATTGCTACAGGCCCTGTTAAAAAGTTTATCCACATCTTTCTCACATCTTTCAATCATCTTCGTGGCCTCCTCTGGACCCTCTCCAACAGGTCCATGTCCTTCGTGTGCTGAGGACTCCAGAGCTGGACACAGTATTCCAGGTGTGGTTGCACCACAGCAGAGTAGAGGAGCAGAATCACCTCCCTTGACCTTCTGGTTACGCTTCTTTTGATCCACCCCAGGATACGTGGTGCTGTGAGGAAGGGCCCTTCTCCATCATGGCGTGGCCACTGTCCCTCAAGGGACACAGTATTCCCCTTCTCTATTCCAGCCACTGGGGCAGAGGGGAGCCAAAAATAACAAACTAAAGGAAAATCAGAAAGTGAAAAGCCTAAATACCCAACCGTTTGAGTGTACAAGCTTGGAAACATTACCCAGACACACACTGAAATCTGCCAGCGCTGGAGAGGGGCAAAATCCTGTGCTGACTTGCAGGTTTCCATCTAAATCCTCTGTGTTTTTGTACTGATTTTCATGCCTTCATGTGCACCAAACTCACCAGTTACGCCTTCCTGAGGTGGGCAAGGCTGAAGTTGGCTGGAGTTCCAATGTGTTGCCTAGGTGTGATGGGAATGTGGGTTTCGTGGCCTGTCCTGATAGAAATCACTGTTTGTACCTGATTTTTCTTTCAAAAATATCTGAGAATCTGACCCTTGGCCACAGGTGGGCACTCCCGCATGAGCGGCTACATTTCTCCCTTGGACCAGGTCTTGTCCCAGCCGTGCCATTTGTCTGCATTTCAGCAACACGGCCGCAGGAAGAGGCTGCGGAGCTGCCGTAACAGGGACTGTCGTGGCCAGGTTGGCAGTTTGTTTCAGCCATGTCCTATTTCAGCCCACAAAATGAACTGGTGAGAGAAACACCATGGCAAAGCGCACCTCTCTGATCCTCCTAGCCATTTCTGTCCCCTCTGGCCATGGAAAAATCAGGCATTACCAGGTCAACCAGCCGGTGCTTCAAATTAGTTTTAATTTCAACTACCTGGATAATTTTTAACAATGCTTTCAGGAGTGGAGAATATAATTAGACAGGTGCTCTTCACTGGTTTCATAGTAAAGAGCCTTCGTTCCTTTTAACTTGCCTCTCTTGAAGTTTTTTTGAATGTCAGTAACTGTTGAAACCATCTCTAAGCTGACGCACTGTCCCCTTTGGCAGTGGGGGGTGTTGTGGTCCTAGGTTAGGAGTGACAGTCCTGAGATTTCCTAACACTCCCAAAGACTGGCCGTGCTCCCTTCAGTTCACATATGCAGCGTGCCTTCACAACATGAGACATACTTCAAAAACCAATTTTTCACTCATTATATAAAAGGAGTGTTTTCGTGGTACAAGATGCTTCGACTCATGGAATTGCTTTACTATGAAATAAGATGGAGAAAAACATGATAGAGTGAAAAACAAGTTCAAGGACACTTGATTTTTTACAGGCTCAAATGATGACTTTTTTTTTTTAGTAAGAACATGATTTGTTAAAAGATATTTTTTGTTGTACAAGCAGGGTCACACATCCACGTGAATCTCACTTGCATTTCAGAAAAGCTTGTTTGTAGCATTATATACGTGTAGGAAAACAGATGCAAACAGTGAACTACACCTTGTGTTGCTACCTAGAGGAACAGGCTGAAGGATACAGAAGAGGTCAGATGACAGCAGTGTAGCAACCTATTTTGCCCAGTTATAAAAGTACCTTTTTTTTTTTTTTGAAGTAAAATAAATGTTCTACATTTGAACAGAGAGCGAAAGGGGTCAGTAGAGTCAGTCTAAGTTATACGATAACAGAGGATGTTAGCAAAAATGTTAATAAATTTTCAAACTGCCAGCCAAGCAGATGGAGGAGGAATGGAAAAGGCTGGTAGTAGCTTAGAACTTGCCTGGTATGATATATATAATTTTCTTTCTGTTATTATATGGTACATATCAAAATAAGGAAGCATGTGATTAAAGTGTTACACATATTATAGGCAATTGTGACAGATTATAATGATATTGGAATAACGTCCTGAAGACCCACATATGGAAGTTTAAGTGAAAAACAATTATATTGGAATACCATTGCTAAATAATAAATAACTTAATTTGACAGCAGTGCTTTAATTAGCCAAGTGGATGTTTTCATTGATTTCATTGTGCGTTATTTTGCTGCTTGAAGTTTTGCCTTTTTCATCCTTGTAGATATGATGTTGAGAATCCATTAGATAAAATCCTCCCATCCAGAAAATATCAACACAGAAGTGAAAAATGCCACATGGGGACAATACACAACAGCCACTTACCCTCTGATGGGGATAAGAAGTTAAAAGATAGTCGAGAAGATTTAAAAGCTGCAACGATTTCTGAGGAGCTGAAATCCACAGTGAAGGAGAAATCAAAGCCCAGGTCTGGTCTTATTGTCAGAGGAATGATGGCTGGACCAGTCGCAAGTTCCCCAGAGGTGATTTCCAACACTTACAAAATATTTTGCTTAGCCATAGATTTTATACATAACCTTCAGCGCTAAAGTAATTTGAAAATAATATATAAAATGGCTTCTGCACGCTAATCCATTACATCTGCTATCTGAAAATATGTGGTAGGTTAGTATGAATTAGTTGGATATTGCTAAATTTCTCTGATTTGGAAATAAAGAATAAATAGTGTGCAGTTTTCCCACTAAAATGTCTTATACGTCTTGGTTTCCTGAGCTGGGTAAGAGCCCAAAGTTAAGCTTTTAGGAGGTATTGTGTTGATGTTCGTGAGTAAAAGAAAGCAGTTTTTAACGCTATATAGCATCCTTAATGTTCAGATTTTAACTAAAAGTGTATATCTGTCTTGTTTATTATAATCTTTTGTTAAAATCTGATTGATTGTGTGACCTGATTCCTATTAATAAACAAATTGCTCAGCCTAGAAATTAGTGACAGAGCTTTCCTTTGCTTTTTCTGTTTATTTAAAGATGCTCAAATGTTAATCTATGGTTTTAATGGCACTTATTTCTAGGATCTGCTGAAAAGGAGGCTTTCAAAACGATCCATTAGCATAAGCAGTACAGCACAGTTCAAGGGTGAAGAACAGGAAGAAAATTACCTGAGTGTCCCAAGTGCTGATTTTCAAGAAAGCAAAGGATCTTCAGCACAAGTAAATATGGAGTTTGCATCAAAGACTATGCCAAGCTCACACACCAGTTCAGCCTCTGAAAAACTAAGAAACATCCCCAAAGATACAGATGACTCTTTTGCCAAACTGCTGTCTGAAAAAGAGAGAACCAAGACAGAAGATAGAAAATCAGTGCCAAGCTTTGGTACAGACAGCAATGAAAAAAGCCTTAAAGTGGGTGCCCCTCACAGACATTCAGGAGCTGGAAGAGAGAAGAGAGAAAGATCCCTCAGGAAAAATGAGAGTTGTTTGTCAGGCCACAGGTAAGAATATTTGTAAGAATATTATACTAAAAAACGTTGAGGGAATCTGATGAAGGACTAGGAGTGACTGAGGTACGCCTTCTGATTTTGTCTCGGTGAAAGTAGCTGGAAGAGGTGAAGATATTGAAAGGCAGATTCTGTGCAGAATTTGAGAAGAGTGGGATACACAGGATTTTGTTTGTTTGGGGTTTGCTAAAGCCGTAGGTCCCAGAATGCCACATCTCAAAGCTGGGTTCATAGCGGGGCTGTGACTTGGACTGGGTTTTGAAACGCTTCAGATTTGAGTCATCCATCAGAGTTTAACCCGTCTGGAATTCTGAACCACTGAAGGTGCTCGAGGTGTGAGCAGTGCAGGGCAACTGTATCCTATCCATGCATATATAAAATCTACATTAAAAAATTTTGCCACATTATCAACATCACTCAGCTGCAGTTGGACATGCTGGCACTTCCTAACCTTATACAGTAACTATGGATTGAGCAAAAAGGAGAAGCTGGACTGAAAGGGGGCTGCCCCAGTGCTGTGCTCCATTGCTGTAGTAAGCGGTTTGAAATAGTTCCCTTCCTTCTGAGGTCTGGTTTGGTTTCAGCAAGAACAGAAGAGGGAGCTCGTTCCTAAGCAGAGTCAATGCAGTCTCTTTCCAAAGCAAAACAGGGACATTCCTGCCAGATGATTTGAGTTAAAGCCAGTAGAACATTTGAATTCATGCTGAGCTCTGAGCTCCTGAAAATTCTCACTACTGAAATCAGCAGGACTGCTGTTACCCCTGAAGTTAAGTGGAAGTAGCAGAGAATGGAAGTGAGACTCCAAATAAACATCGACCGTTACAATATAAGGCTTGGCTCTTGCAAGACTCTCATATCCCGTTGGCCAAATCCTGCAGGGTCTGAGAGCCTTTCAGGGTTTGGCAAAAGTTCTTCAGCATTTTGAGGCATGAAAAATTACAATGTAGGGAGCAGAAATTTGTCTGGATCCCCTTCCATTCTCTGTTACTGCTATCTGATGACTGACATGAATGCTAATCTAAGTATTTAGAGGAGTAGCTGCAAATCTATATAGGATCAACCACAGCTGGTTCATGCACAGGCATCTGCAATTCTGGTTTGTTTGGTTTTGTTTGTTGGGTTTTTTTTTCCATAGAAAACTAAAGACATACAAATCTTATTTTTCCTTCCATTTGCTGTCCTTTTCAGTTCTTCTTTCTCATATGCAAAACATGCTATTGCTGCACACAGGCTGCAGGCATCCATTGTCTACGTGTGAGAAAAAAATGAAGCAAAACCACTGCCATGCTTCAAACAAAAAAAAGCATGTTATTGAATAAATGCTTACAAACCGAGTGGGCAGAAATACCTGGCTATAAAAATATCCTAGGGAAATACAGATCCACAGGATTTTGACTCACACATTTTAATGAAAGAAATGATCGTGCTTTTATTTAATCAACTATCTAGTTCTTAGCTACCACGTGAAGTGTGTGCAGTGGGGTAACTGTTGAGAGGCCAGGTGTGTGACTTGATATTTCAATCTCATAGTATCAACATGAAGTTAGACCTCGGAGTCCCATATTTCGCATGAAAGTTTGTCCTCATTAAGAACTGGAAGTTCTGTCTTTGTGCAAATCGACACCATTTTGCTGTCTTGATAGTGAGGAGGCATTTGGATTTCTGTGATGACCCAAATTAAACGCTTACTGGCAAAGAGGACTGTGCAATTCCAGAGTGAGCACTAGGTTTTGAAAAATGATGGACCAACACATCCACCACAGATAGGAAAAAAAAAAAAAAAAGCAAATTCTTTTTTTTTTTGCATTGCTATCGCTGCAATTCCTTGTTTGTTTCTAGGCAAATGGAGTGGAGTTAGTGAATCAGTCAAATGGAGACTAATGGTACAGACGTAGTCTTTGCATGTTTGTTGAACTGCTACTGCTGAGAGCATCTGCTTTCAAAATCAGGTAACTCTCGTGGTGGTTTAAAAGGCAAGTGCTTAACTGCAGTTATTACCTAATTGCTCATAACTGCAATAAAATACTGAGTTTTAATAGAAAACTGCTTGTTATTTTTTCAGTATACTCAAGACTTGATGTTGATCCCCTTGCATTATGTAATGAGTGCACCACATTCCTTTAATTACAGAAAAATACAGGTGAAGAACAATTTGTTCACTTGTGCCTTCAGTTAGGTACGTTGTATCTGGCAATGTGATGTCTGAGTTCTTCCCCAGGAAAGGGAGAAAGATGATCACAAAGAATAAGAAGAAAAGGATTATTTTCTTCTTTGTATTACAGGAGGAACAGAATTTTCTGTTCTGTTGGTCAGTGATAGCTCTTTGCTGTGATCATATTCTGTTCCATGTCACTGGGAGGTATTCCATAAAGAAATATAATGTGCTGTACAGTTACATACCAACTCGGATGTAATTGTGAATGCCATCTAAATGCCTTTTTTTTTAGAATTCCTTTCTTTTTAATTAATCCAGTAAAAAAAGCAATATATAGGTGGCAGCAAATCTTCATGTTTCTTCAGCTGTAAACAAACAACAGCTGATTTAATTCCTCGGTTCACCTTGTTTGGTTTATTGTACCATATGTTGTGGTGTTGGGGATGGTAACTGTGCTGGGCCCTGGAAGCTACAGGAGGTTATTATAAGGACAGTGTTTCCATCGGAGTTTTAAACTTACTTTTCTCAGGAATTGTGTGTCTGGCTTGTCATATTCCATGGATTTAGCTTTTAATAGTTTAGATATAATGCTGCAGTGGTCACAGTGCATTTCTTCTTTACTGCCTGAATTACATAATAGTAGCACAATCATGAATATATGAAATAAATATGGAAGGGTAAAGGTTTGCTTTGACAGAGAAGTAGCTAATCAGTTTGCGTATACAGAATTATGTCAGCGATTCCTCCACGCTCCTTCATAGCAATTTTATTTAACTTAGCAAATTAAAGTTGACATTTGTGCCTCAGTGTCACTTCAGAGAAGAATTTGAAACCCCATCTATTTTTTCAGGTCAATTTGATGCTGTTGTTTATAATTCATTCTCATAGAGTATTTCTCACTGTTCGTTTTGTTGAGTCCTTGTGCCTCTCAGTAGTATTAATTGTGTGCAAGGCACAAGAAAAATGTGGATGACTCAATATTTTCTTTTTAATTTTGAGATTTTCAAGAGAATAAAAAATTGTATGTTTAAATATATACAATTCAACTGAATGATCCAAGATTCCAGCTAAAGAGTTACTGCATCTGTAGTTATCATTTTGTTAAAATGCTCCAAGTTCCACCAGAACTTGGGGGAGATGATGTTGAAGGAACAGATCAAAGGTAGCAAACTATTAAAGGCTTTCCCTTGAACGGCAGTGAGATAAGATTCTCTGCCACCTATAATATCTTGAGATGGGATCAACCCTCCCTTGAGCAGGGCAGTTGGACTAGATGACCTCCAGAGGTCCCTTCCAACCTCAACCCATTCTGTGATTCTGTGATGCTCCTTAATGCTGAATCCCCTACAAGACAGAAGTATCTACCACTAAGCTGAACACCCAGAATAAAGAGTGAGGGTCTATAATGGAATGGAATGAATGATCTTCAGGAATTGTAAAAAAATAAATAACTATTGAAGTTGATGCTTGACCTTGGATTAAAATTTTTCTATCGCTTTTCCAGAATAACCATGGTGAATAATGAGTTATTTGGGAAGGCTAAATGGTTTCAGAAGGTCAAGATTTCCCCATGTTTCATGGCTTGAGCAAACAAAATTGGGGAAAGGCAAGCAAAACCACTTCACAGCAACTGAAAAAATGTTCTTTTGTCTCAGCTACAGACACATGCTACAATTGTTGCTTATGCGGCCTCTGAAGTTCAAGTGCTCTCCTAATTTTCTGGGCCCCTTAATTCTCTCAATGTAAGGTGTGGTGGTGATGTGGAAACCCTCCAGTTCTCAGCTGAATAGTTTCCAAGTGAGTAAATCTGAGCTGGCTGGCTGTGTTCTGACTGGGCAGTTCTGCCGTGTAGTGGAATCACCTTATGCTGGGTTAGATGGGCAGATATTATATGTAGACCTCAGTTTCAATTCTGGTTATTAAGAAGAACAACATATTGAGATGTTTGAACTTCTAGTTTTCGTGTATAAAGCCAACCACCCTCCCTCCCCCAATTCCGAGAAAAATAGTGTAGAAACTAGAATCAGAGTGGTGAAAGAAGAAAAAAGTGTAAAAGTGGAACGAAAGAAAGACCCAAGGGAACAAAAGGACTTAGCAATCAGGACCTGAAGTTAAGGATATCTTGCCAATTTCATGGAAACTGAAAGGGAATGGCTTTCAGGCAAAAATAAATGGCAATATTGTTACATCAGAGCAAAAATTTCCTCCTTCCGTTAGAGAGCGAAAGGATACAGCAGTGGATCCCATTGTCCAAAGGCAGAGATCTATAAGGCAGTTTCAGGAGCAAGGAAGATAATTGATTCTCCACTCATGCTTTAATTGTGAACAATCACTCTACTTATCCGGTTCTTCTAATTGCGTCTGCCATACCCTTCTTTGCCTTGCCATCGGTCTTGGCTACAGACTGAATGTGAGCTAGTGGTTTCCTTTCAGCAGCCTGCCAGTACAGATGGATATTGCAGACAGTAGGGACTGTTTATGAGCGTGTAGTTTGGCTTCAGACGACTTTTCCAACCAAAACCTGCATCTCTGATGTACTTCATCTCCACCACCAGGAGAGCAAGTGCCAGTGACTCCACAGCCAGAATTTCTCTTCCTGCAATAGTCTCTCAACTGACTTTGCCTTAGCTTGGCACTCTTCAGTGGATCCCAAAATATCTCTCATTATTTGGTAATAAGCCTTTTCCTAGCCTTCTAACACAAATAAGGTAGGGTTAGGGAATTGCCATAGATACCAAGTTCCTTAGTGGAACATTACTCATATTTCATAGAATCTTAGAAATTACAGATGGAAAAGACCTTTTAAGGTCATTTGTTTCTATGGCAGATTATTCATTACTATATATATATTTGCTGTAATGCTTTTTCCAGGTCTTAAATGACTCAAGTGACACCTCTCCCCTGAGAATAAATTCCAGTGTCTAGCAGTCCTTAGTCGTAGGAATTTTTCCCTTATATTCACCTTGAATTTACATTTTTCTGCCCTGTTGTGCATAGCTGGAGTTGATTTTTGACTGATCTGCTGTTCCTTGCTACATATTCACCTCTGCTAAAATACTTCTAAATATTTTCCATGTTCCTTTAGGTTTTTTTTGTCTAAAGCTTATATCCTCTGCTTATACTTTTACCTTTCCTGCTCTGAAATTTTGTTGCTGCTTTTCTGTTAGGTTTTATTGATTTTTTTTCCATGTATCTAAGGACTGTTCTAACTCTGCTGCACTGAGTACAAGATAAGAACGGTCACCTGCTGCTCATGGCATGATCCTTAGCATTATAAAATCACATTAGCTCATTTGTCACTACGGTTTATCACAAACATGTGCCTTCTTACTTTCAGTTTCAAGCACATCAAATGCAAAATGTCTCCTGAGTGTTTGAGTGTTTTCCTCCAAAATGGCTTTTGTAGTATAATTATGAAATCAGCCTAATCTTCTGTGGTAAGGCAATATGTGTTCATTTCTATTGACAGAAAAGGTGCCTCCCTCCAGCTCCCTGCATTTCTGTGTAAGGCTGACAAGCAGTGCATGGCTTTACTTTGCTTTCTGAGCCGCCTGTGACTTTATTTATCCTTAGGAGAGTCCAGTAAAGGTGAATCCATTGTGTTACTGAAAATTCCTGCCTTTTCGCTTTTGCGTGTTCCAAGAAAATGTCCCTGAAAATTCACTTTTATGGAGCTAGGAGATCCTTAATGGAAAACAAATACTAATTTTCTTCAGATAAATCCTTTAAGTCCTTTAAACTTTATGTCCTTTAAGTCCTTTAAAATTTTTTTCTTCTTTTAGATATCTGAGACTTTCAAAATAATATTTTGAAAGTGTTATGGACCTTAACAGATTAATATTCATGCTTTCTGTTATTAACAGGAATAAACCAGCTTATTTTCTGTGTGAGGACCAAGCCTATACCTATCAGTTATACATGTCTGAATGCCTAAAACTGCCAAGATGCTCTCACGCATTTTTATTCTGCATCATTCCTGGCCAGAAGCTGTGCAGATTTACATTAGAACATTGGCAGAGAATGTTGGCCATGAGTTTCTGAGCAAGTCCAGAGCAGGATTTGATGTTCCCTCTGTCCATACAAGCAACAGAGCAGAGCACAAGCACTCCAGGAGGTTTCTGGACTGCACTGATGGTAACTTCCTGACACAGGGCATCGAGGAATTTTTCCCTGTGTGGGTGGAAACGCTGGAACAGGTTGCTTAGGGAGTCTGGGGTGTCTCCATCCTTGGAGAGACTCAAAACATGACTGGACGTGGCTTTGCTGTCGTTGAACCTGACCTGAGCAGAGGGTTGGACTAGGGGAGGTCCAGAGGCCCCTTCCAGCCTCAGCTCTTCTGTGATTCCGAATTCATGGCAGAAATAAGGGTTGAAGCAGCTGCCCTCTTTTAAATATGAGCTGTCTCTGAAACAGGAAAATACAGTGCCTAATGAAAGTTGCTATAGGAATGTCAGATGGCATAAAGAATCTTAATCAACATTCCAGTTTGAATTGGATTGTTTAAATAAAAATGAGTTTCTAACTCAAAGGAAAAATAGTTCCAGCAAAGTTATGGAATATAATTTATATACCCAACAGTTATGACTGGCTCCAGCATTTTCTGCTATGCATTTTGATGTAAAAATAGGTTTTCTAGGGATAATGGTTGTTTTTAAATCTGTACTATTTGCTCAGTGCCTATCATATTTCACTGTTATATACAAAATTAGTGTGTCATGTGAGATTGCTTTGTCTAAAATGATATCTGGCATTTTGGTAAGTAATAAAGTTTTAATCCTGTGAGATGTTGAGCAGTTCCTAGAAGTACTCATCACCTTGATAGCCTATTCCATGAAATGGGATCTGAGCTCAGATGGCCGTATTTTTATAAACTAGAACCTGTTTAAAATCAGTGAGAAAACCCCAACTGATTTCAGTGTATGCCAACACACTCAGTGAGATGCCGTATTATGTGAGCAATGTCTGAGGAATTCATTAAATTTTTCCCACTATGAGAGGAAGAGGATGTGTTGGGCAATGGTGGCATTTCTAGGAAGCAGGAGTTTAGTCAGAGCACAACGGTTCAGATAACAGAACGGAAAGGGACGCAGAGTTGGAGCAACCTCATAGTAAATTACCTTTGCACGTTTCCTGCCATCTCTGTCGGTTTGTGATCTATACCTAGCGCCCGGCATTGTCCTTAAGCCACATGAAGACGCACATGGCGTCATCTCAAGCTTTCGTCAATGCTTTGGTGTGGCTTTGCAGACAGGAAGCATGGCAAGAATAGTGCGGTCGGCACCTTCCCTGAGAGACTAACCAAAGCCTCCTGGAGCGTGCTCTGCTGCCAGCGGGGCAATAAGTCCTTATTTGACTCTTGCAATTGGCAATGAGAAGAATGTCTGCCAGACAAAACAGGGTCATCTCTGGGGAATGTGGGTTTAACTAGCCCGTGTACAAAAAGAAAGAGAGAGATTGGAGTTGCCAAATCATTCAGTAGTGAAAACCTTCAAATATCTGGAGTTGCATAACACCTTTTCTAACATAATGCTTGGACCGGATAAAAGAACCTAAAATAAAAGTAATGAACTATTGTGACTTTTGTTTTGTGCCAATGGATTTATGGCATCGGAGCCTTCGACATAACATCTGTGTGTGCTGCCATTTGCCCTTTTAGTATTTTTCCAGCACTCCATAGGAAGAAGCACTTTGCAATTACTGGAAATGGCAAATGGCTTCTGTATCATTTCTTTATTTTTGGAAAGGATGTAAAACTGGAAAGGTCCAGCCCTTGCCTAAAATGCATTCAGTCAGTTGAGAATTTGCCCTGTTCATGCAAACTCTAGATCTCCTCAAATGTAAAGCAAGAACAGACAGTTCTATTTTAGAACTGGTAGAAATGGTAGAGCTTCACACCCTTTCCTTTCGCTGTGTCTACACACAGGTGTCTGGGGGAGCACATTATAAGAAATTACATGCGCCTGAAAAACAATCAAATGTTTGCTGGTAGCACAAGGAATTTTTGTCCACCTATGTGTTACTGTCCCTAAAATTATATTAACAGGAGAGAAAAGCTCTCTCTGCAGCACATGTGCTCACCAATGGGCTGTTATCTGTGTTTGCTTTTTTCATAATAAAACGAGATAAGAGAATTAGCCCACTCTCCAGTGTAAGCTCTTGTCTTCTTCCAATTTAACTTTTGATATTAGCTTTCATGAATGTAATTTATTTTGCTCAAATCTGTCAGGTTACATTGATTAAGAAATCTGAGGTTTCTGATGGAAATATCAAGCCATTATCTTCTTTACAAGGTCTTTTTCCCATAGAAATATATCGCCTGGTACTGATTATGAACATTTCCTTTGCATCTTTAGAATTCCTTTGAATAATTCTGGTTTTATAATTTTGTCCCAAAGCAGTTGCAAGCTGCATCACATATAATGACCTTGTCTACCCTTTTGCAAACAGTAACAGAATCTGTTTGTTTTCTGATCTACTCTCCAGATCGTATTCACTATACCAACTATTCTATACTCACTATACTCACCATACGTATATGTCTGTATATAGTGTAACAGGACAAGACCGTAGGATTGCTTTGCGATTTGGGCATCCTTCTGACACTAAATTGTTATGCAGAAAAGATATGTGTCCAGTAGAAAAGCTGTTCTAATCAAGCAGTGAAAATAAGTTTTGCCAGCGTAGTCACCTTGAAGTCGCCGATGACCAGTGTTTATTTTTTAAGGCCCGTTGTTTATTCAGCCTCTTGTGTGTGGCAGTATAAATAGGAAACAGTGGGATGTACACGTGTTATTGTGCTGAGAAGTGCTTTCTCTGTGAGTTCAGCTATTCTGCGTAAATTCAGTTTTCTGCGGCGCATGAAGATCACATAGGAATGTTCAAATATTTAGAGAAAGTACTGTATAGTATGTTTATAATGAAACATATTTTCTTCCTGTTCCATTTTTCTGCCATGATGGATGACTTCCCCCTCCCTAAGTGTTCTAACCGTATGGTTTTACATGTACAATAAATTTTCCTGGAGCAGTAACCATCTGCTGACATGGAAATTGCAATAAATGTCCTGACAGTGTTTTGAGAAACACCAGTTCCCCTTAAGGAGGGAACCTACACCTGCAAAAATACCCCACTTAACCAAAAAACACCCTACATCCATCTTTGATGTCAGCACTTTCCTCAGCTTGATGGGAATTTCCTTGTGCTTGGAGAATCCAAAGCACTTTGCATCCTGGGCTTGGTTCTTCCAGGAATGGGTGTAGAACCAAAACCTTTTAGACTTTCCAGAAAGCAATAACGTTACAAAATCTCGTGCCAGGTGAGCTATATATGAATTGGACCACAGCTGGCTTTATTTTCATGTATAGATCTTTTCAGATGAAATACTGTCGAGAAGTGTTTGGCAAAAATGAATTAAGGGTGCTAATTTGATGTAGGGATTGATCTACGTGCCTAAACATGGGCATATAGTGCTGTTTGAGGGTCTAAGGTGTCCGAGACATCTAATGAAGCTAGGAGATATGATACAGTACCTATAGGAGATCCAAGACCTTCTGAAGGGCTATATAGACCTATACAGTACCTATAGGAGATCCAAGCCCTTCTGAAGCAGCGACTGAGGCTGGATAGGATGCTGCAACCTGGAGTGCTGCATCCTTAAGTGTTAAGACCTCTGTTTTTGCAAAAATGCATCAAAATGGTTGACCTAGGAAGAAACACATTATTCTCTAGGAAGCAAGAGACAATAATGTGCAATCTTGGACAAAAAAAAATGTGGATTTTGGTTATTGTCTAAATGGAATTAAGTGGCATGAGTACTTGGCTGAAAAACATTTTTCTTGGCAAATTTCGTGTCATTGAGACCCTTTCCCTGACCAGGAGAGATGAAGATACTAGCAAGTAGCTAACAGAAAGAAATCTCAGGTGAAATTCTGTATTAGCAAAAAGCAAGGGGAGAACTGATTGTGTTTTAAAATATACCACAGCCAACTGTATTACACTGTGTATCACATTAGAATTATTGCTGTATTCAGTGAGATATCAATACCACTTATTCTGCTGTAACAATTTGCTCTCAATTCTCCTATTTGTATTGAGCATCCTACTGGACATCCTATTAATTTTCACCTCAAATTCCTACTAACATGGGTGATTCATTTCCATTCTATCTTTTCTGAATTGTAGCCATCCACATTTCATTGCATAAATCCTTTAAATTATTTATAGAGAAAAATAAAAGTGTTTTTTTTCTTATAGTATCAAAGGCTGCCTACCAGTGAGAAAGGTGCCAAAACGCTTTTAGACTGGAAAAGTCCTGAGTGTGATATGTCTGTATTCTGTTTTTATTCATCTTTCACACACTGAAAAAGGAAATTAAGTTAATGGAAAGTATGTGATATGACAGCAATTGTTGCTATAATAATATCATGCCTACAAAGAATGTTGCTGAGGAAATTATTCCATACTATTTTTGAAAGGACTGTCAGTGCAATACCTTTTTTCCAAAGTAAAAGCCAATGATGCAGTATTGCTCTTTTGAAAAAAAAAAAAACCGTCTTTTTACAGTAGTTATTTGAAACCTTTTCTTAGTTCTGAACTCATTTTGCTATCAATTCAACAGGAAGAATAAACCCATCTCATCTCTGAAAATTTAACATTCTATTTACGTTCTGACTTCACAGCCAAGTTTAAATGCTTAGTCCTTTTAGTAGTTAATATTAATTTTTAACTTGTTATTTATGCAGTATATGATTAAATCCCAGCAGCAGTTGAACAAATGGTACCTTTTAGTGGATTAAAAAATTACCCTGGTAAAAGAAGCCAGTCTAACACCTATTCCCACTTATATGATTTGGGTATTTCAAGCAGTTTAATGAGTAACTTTTATCTCATCCTGTTCCTCATCAGGGATGTAAATTTTATTTTATGTCCTGATCCTTCAAACACAGAGGCAGTCGCATATGCGTGAATATCCTCACTTGAAATTCAGGGCAGTGTAGAATCTGCCCCTGTATATGAGCTTGCAGGAGCTGACATATACTGAAATCACACAAATGAAATTATGTTGAAACAGGATTGAAATCCTGAATGAATTACAGAGTACTGCTCTGTGCAATCATTCCTGATGAACTCGTGAAGTTCAGCTTTCTTCCGCTGACAAAGTTTTTACTCCAACACTATTTATTTATGTATTTATACAAAAATCTTAGTAGGGCTGAGCTCCTTTTTATAGAACATTTTAAAAGCTGAAGGTGAAAGCCATTGAGGATGTTTTTTATCTGTCTGCTTCTTTTATTATCTCTCTCCACACACCCCCACACCCCCACCCCTCTGTGTGTATATATACAGATCTCCATGTATATATATCAACACTTGTAAAAAATTATATCTTTGTGTGGGCATACTCCATATTTCTTCTTGTTGATTCAAACAACTCTTCTCTTGAAAAGTGAACATTTAATCATTGATGTTTTAATCCATTTTAATGCAGGAAATCTCTACCATCCACTTGCTATAAAGAAGACCAGACGAAAGATGTCCTAGAATTAGGTAAGTTATGTCAAGCTTCAGTTTGGCTTTTGCCATCTTATTCTTCAGAGCAGCTGTAACCAAAGATGTGTGATTCGCTTCTTTTGTAGCTCTTTAGTTGATTCAGAGTAATTGCATTTGCTACTAACGTCTTGCCTAAGATTGATTGAAGAAATTGTTAAGAAGCAATCAAAGAAAAGCTGGCTCATATCTTTTTTTATCTGTCCTTTCTGGACAAAATTATGTTTTCTTTTTTATAAAGACAGGTGACAAGAAAGTGTTAATTGTCACATTGATGACCCCCTGGCACCGAGCCTGCTGGGGGAAGCAATTTTTTTTCATCCAACACACTATCTGATTTTTTTTTTTCTTTCAGTTGATGTTGAGGATGAAGAAACAACTGGAGAAATCTGTAAGAACGTGGATCTTTCAACACTGTATGTGCTTCAAGTGGTGCCAAAGGCAATTGATATTTCTCTCGCAAAAGTAAGACTAACTGTGATGGTAAATACAAATAGATGTCTGAGAATGTCATTTCAGTTAAGTTATCAAAAGGTGCAATGGATTGCTCTGTGATTGCACATTTGGGTGTGATTTAACGTGGTGTATTCATTCCTGAGGATATTCCTTATTTGCTATTCAGTTGAAAAAGCAATGTAGGGATGCCTGTCCAAAATTCTGAAAAAATACCAGAAGAGCGTGTTGGAATGCATCAGCCCACTTGAAACATAGACAACATCTTTAATTGATGAAGCTTGTATTATTTTATTAATGATTATTCTCCAGTCCTTTACATAGACAATGGTTCAGAACAAGTTTATTATTCCCCTGTCACTGTTTCTTCCTTGCTTATCTTCCTTATTTGAGCAGAGATGGAACTATGAAATACTTCTAATATTTTCCTTCCCGTTCAGACAGAGGGGAAAAAATAAAACAGAGAAAAGATAATGAGGGTGTCTTCCAATTTCATTTCTAGATCAAAGAGGTCCGAGTAACTATACAAACACTGAGCAGTCTGTTCTTATTTACTCAGCTTTACTTAAGCATGAATGCAATTTCTTCAGTGTAGTTGCTCCTGAATACTAGTGGTCTGCAGTTGTTCAGGGCCAAGATCTGGATTTGGCACGTGCTGATATGTCATCCGACATCCAGCAGTCAAACATTTGAGTAACTTTTATCTCGTATCAGCAATTTTGACAGGCAAAACAGGCTGCCTCTTCTCCATACTGTGTCCAGCAGGGTCCTTTTTTCTCTACTCTAACTATTAGTAGGCATTGCTCTTCTAGCTGTTAAGTTCAAGGCAATAATCTGTAATACTTTCGTGGGAAACTGTGCCCCAGACAGTCTTCATAAATGGTTTCCTAAACAGCATTATGAGTAAAAGGAATATTGCAGGAAAAGGAAAAAATTGCTCCTTTTCTTTTGAGTGTTGCTATTTACAGTAGGTATAAACCAGAAAAGGGTGGTTGTAGTGAGTTAGTCGTTGCCCTTCCACACTCCTCCTTCTTTTCTACAAATTACTGCAAGAAAATGTACCTGTGTTTTGGATTTGTTTTAAAATGATAACTTTTTCTTTCTTTTTTTTTTTTTTAATAGGAGTTAAAAAATCTTCTGTTTGGCTCTAGTCTTTGTTGCTTCAGCGAGGAATGGAAAATACAGAGTTTCACATTTAATAACTTACCCCAGTTGAAATACGGCATTGTGCAAAAAAAGGTACCGCAAGTGACTCCCTTAAAGTGATGTTTGCTTTTGACACCGAACTGGCAAAGGCTGTGTGTTCCAGCAGTAAAAGAAAAAAAAAAAAAAAAGGCTTCTAAAGAATCTTCTATTTCTTTAATTTCTCTGGTTACCACTGGTTGATGTCTCCTTGCCAAGTCTTGTTAGGAGGCTTGACACGGGTAAAATATTTCTGGGGGAAATTTAAAGTCACTGCAGAAAGTGTGCGTATGTGTGTGTGTGACAGGGAATTATTCCAAGGCAGGAAGACAAACCACTTCAGCTGAAAGCTAGTGGTGCTAAAAGAATACAAGGGAATAAATCAAGGCTGGAGTTTAAGAGAAAAAGGATATGTGGGGGCAATGTTTAACAAGTTTAAGATGGAGTGTGATTCGTCTCAAAATGGGAGGATGCAGCAAGAATTGCCTGTAGTGCCTGGGAAATCACAAGGAGATTTTTGCCTCTTAAGGATATGAGGGGCACATGATGAGGCTCATTCCTGAAATACAGGGGAACAAATGCCCCTGCGGTGTCACTGGGACGGGGACACTGGGATTGCTGATGGTACCACCTCTTTGGCAGACAAGTTTCTGTAATTCTGGACTGCAGCCACAAGATGCCAGCTCCTCTCTAAAACAAGGCTTTCATCAATTCCTAGGCATCACCTACTGAATGGCCCTTTTGTAAAATTCCCAGCAGGTCCCTGTGGTTACCAGAGCTGGTAAAACCAGTTCAGGGTCAGCCTGGAAAGCTTGTACCCAATCCATAGAAATTTTTGGTGCTGACAAAAATCTCTCTGGTCTAGGACGTTCAGTGGGAGACTCACTCATCAGGTGTCTAGCTTGTCAGCCTCACTGGGGCATCTGACTTACAGGCGGACACTGCGGTGCTTCAGGCTGTCCTTCTGCTCTGTATGCCAGGTGCAGCTGACCAGCCTGGATTCTCACCTGGCTGATATGTAGATTCATACCAGGGACCACACACAGGGCACAGGATGTGTAGCTGCCTCCGAAATCAAACAGATCCATTGTAAAAGTACATTCTCCTCAGCTGCAGCTTAAAGCCTTTGTCTCTGCCCTGTGACTCTGTATATGCGATATCCATGCACCAGGTCTCTTCTCTTAAGAGCAAGGATCTGAGGGCTTCAGTAAAGACTAGAGAAGGAGTAAACTCCTCTTTGCAAAACACTCATCAAGCTTCTGCACTGTATCTTGCCTGAGAGAAGCAGAACGTTATGTACTATACAGGAATGAGAGGAGGAGAGGCTTTGGGGCAAGGACAGTGGCTAATAAACATGTCATTAAGATGTTTGATTAACTTACCTTGTCTAGTTAAATATTTCATGATCTCAGAAGAAAGCTGCTTATGTTTAAATAAAACCTATCAGAAAAAAAGATAACAAATATTAATTTAAACTCCAAAAGAAACCATGACAGTAATGTTCACTGGCCCATAGTAAATGTTATTTTGATGTTTGCAGACCCTGCTGCTAGAGAAAGGATGTCTCATCACTTCTAGTGACTCGCTGGGCATTAAGTTCCCTACTGCAAATTCCACAACAGGAATGGGAAACCAGAGTGTTTTGCTTAGATGTGTTTATTTCAGATAGTTAATCTGTTCCTCCTCACTTCCAAATTCATTTCAGCTGAACAATTGTTTGATTGTCTCCTATGTTAAGTTTCTGTGGTGCTATAAGATGATATTAAGAATGGTTCCTATTTTTTTTTTTTTTTTGACTGGGAGGCTGTCTCTGGTGAGCTGAAATAAACTTTGCTTTTTTCCTTAATATATTTCAGATGATTCCCTCATTAGTTATGTAAGGAATTATAGAGAGATAGTGTGTGGGTAACATAAATGAGAACATGGAAGGTATCAATATCTAAACTCTTTTCTGATTACAGGACCTTTATTTTCTAGGTTGCGTACTGTGCATACTGCATGTACCCACAGGTCCTGTTCCCTTGGGCTTGGGCTGGTACTTAGGGCAACCTGAGAATTAAACTGATCACTTTGATCACATTACTACTTGAAAATAGCAGTACTGGCTGCACGTTTCATTCTCCCACAGGATTTTGAGAGGAGTTTGACAGATCCTAACCGCAGCCTGGTCAGGAGTGCAACTGCAGCATGTGGCAGAGGTGCAATCCTGGGTTAATCTCATGCTGTGGAGAGGGATTTAATACGCTGAGTCCTCTGTTAAATTGTAATAATTCCCATCACTACCAATGTGATGTGTGGCATCATGGTATCTGTGATGTAAGTCTTGTGTCCTGCAAAGCCTGCTCCATTCATGCAGAGATATTCCAGACAAACTACGGTTTTTTCTCTGCCTCCTCAGCAAACTGCTTGAGTAAATAATAGGATATGATGCACCTGGGAGAGAGCTGAGTGGCAAGAGAAGGACAGTTATACTGGATAAAGTTTTCTAGACAAGAAGAGGGCATGCTATGTTCTTCTCAGGACAGCTTGTGCAGCTATCTCCTGTTAACCCCCAGGAACAGGTCTTGGTCATGCAATAAGGCCAGGTGGGCTAGATGACATGGGATAAGCAACAAGAAGGAAAGACGTTGCTACCCTGTCCCATAGTCTTTCAAAACAGCTATTAAACAATTTTCCATAAAGTGTAAATTAAACATGGTATTTGTTGGTATTGTGATTTTTTTCCAACATTAATTATTTGAAAGGTTTAGACTTCCGTTCTTTTCTTTCTCTTCCCCAGTGAGAGAGCTGTGTGGTGCAGAGGGCTATACATAAAACTGAAATCTTTGTTCAGTGGTCTAAGTGGGAACTTGGGAGGAAAAAGAGCAAGGCTAATATTCACCCTCTGGAAAACAGTCAGATTTGATTTTTCTCAGGAAGTTAAAGTAGAATGTGGGTCCGTAGGGATCAGGAGATCTTTCATTTTTTGACAATCACAGAACAGAGTTAAAAAACCCAAACCTTTCCTTTGCTGTCTAAGCATTTTCAGGAAAAATAGGTGGGAAATAGACTACCAGTTAGTAACACTGATTTTCATTGGCTTGCAAAAAAAAAAAAAACAAAAAAGGAAGAGCAACAGAGAGCACTAGAAAGTCACGGATGGAAAGAGAGAAATGAAAGAATGGTTTGAGTTCCGTGGTGTTGGGTTGACATTTGGACTTGATGATCCTTGAGGTCTTTTTTCAACCTTAATGATTCTATGATTCTATTATTTAAGCCTGAATGGAACCACATGGCTTGCAAAAGTTTTCACCAGCATCAAACAATGCAAATAGTTTTTGTTCATGGAGTGTCCCATTCTTCCCCTCAGGGTGGCCCATGCGGAGTCCTGGCCGCAGTTCAAGCTTGTGTCCTACAGCAGCTTATCTTTGCAGACAGTAACAGGAATAAAGACACTCGGTAAGTCAACAGTTGACATCAGAAATATTTTCCATACAGAAGTAAAAATTTTTTCCTCTGCTGCAGCCACTCAAGAGCCTTTGGAGTTTGAACTTATTGAACTTTTCTTTGTCTCTAAGAGAGAAAGAAAATAGCATATGATTTATTTGTATTTACTTCCCTTTCAGCTGTAGGGATTTAGAGGCTGGAGCTGTATTTGTATAATTACTTGCTTGTGATTAACCCAAGAACCTCTAAAAAAAAAATCCAACAGCTTGAATTGTGGCCAATGAAAATTATTTAACCTTGGGATCCCATGGAGATATGATTTCAAAGAAAATGTATTCAAGATTTGAAAGGCCATGAAATTCATGCAGTTTTTGACACTAAGAATCTCAGGGATGAGAGTTATAGGTATAATTTTTTTTTCTTGATACTGTGCTTAATCTTTCACAGTTAAACTCATTAATAGAATTTGAATTTAAATTCCGTGTGTGTATTTTCTACTTACTTTAAAGGAATATTGTTAAGTGTCGCTAGTTAAGCATTGCTAGTGTCAAGGAAAATTCCTTGGGCTGCTATAATATTAACATACTTGTCACTTTACTAGAGGAACAGAGCTGAAGTGTTGAAAAAAAGGTCTAAAAAATATTACTTTATTACCAGACTTGCTGTATTCACCTTTTGTTTCAATAAGAAATTAAGTCCATTACAAAGGAGAATTTCACAACACTTCCCTGTGCTTTATAGGTACAGCTTGTTGAATGGGGGTACTGGTATTTTACTGGTTTACGCTGCCACCACCTTGTGTTATTTGTTGGTGAAATGTTTTCATGGTGAAATTTCGCTTGGACTTCCTTACCTTAAAGTGTAAAAAAATTCATAATGTATAAGAATTTGACCTTAAATGTCCACTTTTGTTGTAAGATTATGTGGCACCAACTAAGAGGACTAAGGTCAGATTGTTCAAACTCTAAGTGTCCCAACTCATCCCAGCTACAAGCTATGCTGTTTACTTGGCTATATTTGCCTCTCCTACTTTTCTGCTCCTATTATCCACATAGTTTTCAAAGATTTTGGTTTTACATATTTTGAATATCAAAAATGCTGCTGAAGTATGCAGAAATTCTCCAAGGAATTTCAGGTGAGCAGGTGAGCTCTTTGTCTTTATGTACAGAAATGCCAAAAGCCTCCAGGCTCCTAAAAATGAATAGTAAGCTGGACTGTTTTATTCATGAGATAAACATTTTTCTTATGATGTCTTTGCCCTGGGCAGAAAGTCAGGCAGAAAGAAAGGGAAGTATCAGAGCTTGAAATGAGAAGGTTAATATTCCTTTCTAATTCTAACCTGAATTTTCAGATTATTAGCCACTTCACAGTAAGTGTTTGACTTCAGGCTTCTTCAACATTCAAGAAATCATTATCACGTCTCCTTTCTTACTCTGCTACTTACCTCTCTCAGACGTATAAATTAGTTGCTATGCTTCCCATGAATTTCTGAGTGTCTGTATTAGAACACAGGCAGAGATAAGAGAAAGTTGTGATTATATTTTTTTTTCCCTGAAAACTCTCACCAATTATTTCCCATATCTCACATCCTTCAGAGAGGGAAGCATTCTCTAAATGAACATTATATTCAAGGCAGACATTGAACTTGAAAGTCTGTTTAATTTTTTGATGTTTGGTGTTTCTTGTTTAGTCTTTTGAATTATTAGATCTTTTACTCAAATGCTGGGAACAGTTTTTGACATCATCTCCCAAGCTTGTAACACTTTAAGACTGATAATATCTGAATTTCAAAGGCTTCCATTCTTGAAGCCACTAGCAAAAATTCCAGTTCTGTGCTTCCCAGGGATGTGGATCTGTTGTCCACTTCTTCAGGCTTGTGTATGTTGGGTTTTGTTCTTAAATCTGTTAATTTTCCATTATGTGACTTTTGGCCTCATAGTCCTTTATTTCTCTGAGTAACAGGAGGTACGAGAAGACTTCACAAAACACAATTTGTAGGAAATGTGTTGACAGCATTGCTTAAATGTTTGGGATCAATAGACTACTGTAAACACTCCATAGTTTTGCACATCATTGTGCAGTGAAAATATTTCAGAAACGGTGGAGCTCCACAGACAAATACTGGGTCAGCTACCGTAATGTTTTAGGTCACCACTTTGGACATGCCCTATTAAAAAAATACAAGCACAGTGTTTATTGTAGATGGTTCTTTAGGTAAAGTTTCATGGTAGGTAAGAACATTATGGTATAGATTTGTTGACAAGAGTTCAAAAATAAAATCTTAAGAAAGAAATTAAGTATGAAGGCATTTGTAAACTAAAAATCTTATTTCATATATAAAACAATTCTGTCACAGAGTATTAAAACAATTTTATTACAGATTTAAAGATTAATTAGCTTCTCTTGTCCATTATTTACCAGTATAGTATTGTTCCCTAAAGTACATTTACCTGTTCTTTTGTCCAACCAATTATAAATATGTATTCTGAAAGAGTTTCTTTTAGAAGATTAGTTTTCAGAGTAAGATTATAAATCAGTGTATGATCAGTTCTGGTGGCTGACCATACCTTATTTAGTCTTCTCTTTAATTTGGTCCATTGCTCTTAATGACAATAATAGTTTTGTTTTAATCATTCCTTATAAACCACACACCACCTTTACTGTTAAGCCCCTAGAAGCAGAGATTGTGCATTTAATCTCTTACATCCACCTGCATTACAAGGGTATTGTCATAGAACATAGAGACGTAGGCTAGCAAGCTTAAGCTTGGCTTAAGTACCCATAACAGCAGTCTAACCATCACTATGAGAAACATCAGCTCATCCAGATCCTCCAAACGCACCACACTGCTGTTAACACTTGACCTAGGTGAATTAACGTCCCTCAAATTTCTGTTTTGCTTCTGACTTCAGAAGGGATCTACCCGCTGTGCCCAGAGTTTGTTTTATGGGCAATCTAGAGGAAGTTGTTCTAGATACAGCTCTGTTCACTGGATCTGGTTATCTTCAGGAGGATCCAAGGTACCTTCTTAAATGCCTAAAATTATGTTTAAAGTGGTTCACCTCAAAGAATGGTTCCAGAAAGCCCATATTTCAGTGACAATCTCCTTCTTTAGAGCTGAACAGCAGCACCACATCCTCCTGCCCTCTGTTCACTCCAGTGCTGAGGTCTTCATGCTGCATGCACAGCGAGTGCTTTCCTGGCATTTCCTTCAGATGGTTAATCCTGAGAGGAAGGTCAGGTTCAACTGTACCTTTGTCTGTCTTTTCAGTAATGATAGTAGCTCCCAGTTCAACTCACAGGATTTTTTGAAAGGTATTCTTTTTCAAAATAGGTAACTCAAAAGCCTTCAAAAGGCGACATCAGAGCACTGTTATCAGTCTGCCAGNTGGCCAAGTTGTCTCTTTCTTGACTATAGAAGGAACTGAGATACCCAAATGATAATTTTCTGAGGCCACTTACTGGAGCCTCATTATTAGGTGTTATAACAGCTAAATAGTCTCTAAAAAAATGCTTTTGTTCTTTTAGCTACAAACCTGCTGTGAATCTGTGTATACTGTATTTGGGGCACTTTGCCCTGTTATGAGTAATCTTCCCAATAAACATTTTGACACTTGTCTGTTTCTTGCATTTCCTGGACTGCAGTTGTCTTCAGCCTTCCGACGTTCACAGGACCAAATGCCTCACCAGGGCTATTGCAGACATCTTGTGGCGTGCAGGAGGCAATGAAAAAGCAATTGTGGCACTGTAAGTAGGAGAAGCAATTTTGGTTAGTGTACAATGCTCCTATACTTGTGCCTGCTATATATGTACATAGTTCACAAAATGAAAGTTTTGTAAGTTGTGTTTACTCAATCTAAATGGCTTAGGGAGAAATGCAAAATGTCATTTCTGCTGTCCCAGTAGCTGCTGCAGAAGAGCCAAATTCTTTGAAATTGCTCTGAAAGATCCTTTCATTGAGGCTAGGATTCTTCCAGAATCTTTACCAAGAGTTACTTTTCCAGATGTAGCACTTTACCCCAACAATTTTGTATTGCAGGATATTCTACTATGGCTGGGATTAATTTCCTTTTGCTGTAGCTGGCTACTAGTTACTTAGTTCATGCTATGCAATTAGGCTGTTTGCACACGAGACATCTAACTTTCAGATAGCTAGATTTGGCTGTACTGGATCCTACGTGGTATTTTTAAGTGAACCAAGTTTTGTGAGAATAGGTCATTTCTTTTATTAGACCAACTAAGATAGCTGAAAGATAGCAGAGAAGCTTTTGGGCGCAGAAATCCTTCTTCAAACCTAAACCAGAAGGAACAAATTCAGAGATATTTCAAATGATATTTTGCATCTATAAAAATGCTTCATCTATGATGATATTGTGCATATGTTCTGCCTGTTTTAATGTCATTGCTCTAATATTCTTTTTCAATAAAAACTGTCATTAACATCTTAAATGTATATTTATCCTCTTTCTGTCTAGAGACACTTGTAAATTGTAGAGAACAGAGGGCACAGCCTGGGTAAATTGTATATTTCATTGATAAAAGCTTAATATGTGATAGGAACTTATTATGCAAGAGGTCATAGATAAAAATAATAATTCAAAATCTTTGCTTCATCATTCAGTTCACATAACATGCTGATTTCTCTTTAATGCCATTTTGTTCCTTTTAACATGAGCTTTGGTTTTTTCTGAATATCCTCTTCAGGCCATCAGGAAGACAACAGTTCACTCCCGTAGGAAAATACAAGGCAGATGGAATCCTAGAAACTGTAAGGCTCTGTGTAACTCACAGTAGTATTCTCTGTACATCCTTTTTCTAGCGTTTCTTATTTAGTACG